>JAEQBH010007446.1:0-130631 GCA_016808115.1 Tetrastigma voinierianum | reverse complement strand
TTCTATGTCATAACATAGTTCTGTGCCCTCAACTTGATCTTTGTCGTGGCCAGGTGCTATGTCGCGATAGATCTCGAAGCGCTTTAGCATTCTCTTTTATCGCTTTGATGGCGGTATTACATCGCGATAGAGTTCTCCCTCTGCTACCTTTGCCTTTGTCGCGACAATAAAGAAGTATGTCGCGACATAGTTTCAATGTTCTTGAGCAGTCCTTCCAAGTGATTGTCGCGACAAATTTCGTTACTTTCAGCCAGGAGATTTTGTGCTGCGACATTCTTTCAATTGGCTTTATCTTTATCCACGACCGAAGAATTATTTTTTTCGCGATAGAGTTGAAGCTTCGACGATCTTTGCCGGCGACAAGAGTTGAAAACTCAGTACTTGATCTTTGTCGTGACAAAGTTCTTGTCACCTCTTTGCCTTTGCCTTTGCGACCGACGAAATTGTCTTATCTAATTTAGTCATGACGGACGAAAATGTCGACGTTACATGGTTATTTTACGTGGACTACTTTAAATGCTTTGTGCCGTGACATCGTTTAACTTTAATCACGACCAGATTTTATACTATATTTCCTTTAGTATTATGCGACCTTTGTTGAGACAGCACGATACTGACTTAGTTACAATCTTTGCTCTCCCTTTTTGGCCTCGATTGCTACTTTTTTTTGGCACACGGCATTCTTTTCTATAAATTCTGAAAACGCCAATTTGGGTGAATACTCCATAATTTGACATTAAGATTGGACTTTAAGCCATAAAATACAAATGAAAAATGGGCTTAAAATTAGATGAGTTTTAGACTCATCACATGTATAAGGAGTAGGGGTACAAAGTGGTACAATGAGGTGTGAGAAGTTAGTGCCTACATATATAGGAGGGACCTTAAGTATACATTCACTGGACTCTTATGGGAAAGGATCAATTGAGAGCGTGACATTTAGATTTCCACACATTCATATTTGCTTGGATCTGAGCGTCATAAAGTGACGAAATGCATGAGATTTGTAAATTGATTTAAGAATTTTGCTTGTAAAGAATCTTTATAATAGTCGTATCGATTCTTGTAGTATACGAAAATTAGCTCTCATCATGCGTTCAAATGATTTAATTTTCTCACATATATTTCTTTGCCAAGAGACAGCCAAAGTCTAAGTTGGGAGTGATAGAAAATTTATAAATTACCTTATTTGCATTTGTTTCTCTCTGCATTTAGAAGCTTTCCTCATTGCTTCCAAGCATATTCTGAGCACATTTGCCGTGGTTTGTTCTGATGCGCTTGGTGACAAGAAGAGAAGGATCCACATAAAGTGAACTTTTGTTGTTCTGAGTACTTTCTATTCATGGCAAACACATAACTTCGTTCTGTGTGGTGTAAAGTACCTCTCTTTGAAGAGGAGGAGCCGCGCAACTTCGGAGACAAGCGAAGATGTTTCATCTCGTTGAAGCGAGTAACACTTCTGGCACATGCCTTGGCGGCGGGGTGGGACGTTATTACGTGTCGAGATGAGGTTTGGACATGTCAATGGTTACTCGCTACTGCGGAAGATGTTCTTCAGCGCCTTGAGATACCCTTCTGATCAGTATTTTTCGGCCTGGCAGGATGATAAAAGCCCGACCCGTTCGTGTGAATGCGGCGGAACTCAGATAGGATATAAAAGAGCCACTGAGCGTAATATGGGGGTTGTCGGAGGCAACAAACGAGGTTTGAGCCTGAGGCTTAACGTCGAAAGGAAGGAGACGACGAAGTGCTTGGATCGAGGTATCGTGTGCACCTTAGTTTTCTTTACTCCCTTCTCTAAACATTTAATGATTTTGACTCTTATGGCTGTATCGATCTCCACTATGTTCTAGTTTTATTTATGGGGTTTTAACGTAGCCTTTCTATAATGGATTGATTGTTAATCTTGTTTAAAATCACAATCGTATTTATTTTATCTCGACTTGGCTTTTACGCTGTACACATGGTAGTATTTGGCGGCGTGACATGTTTTTTGTTGGAATTACGGATCAGATGATGACCCTTAGGGATATGATTAGAGAAGCCGACACCTAGTCGATGATGAATAGAGATATCCACAGTTTAGGTGGCACTTAGGGTTGGGACATTTTATGTGTTTAGGATCGAAAGTTGAGGCGGAGATCTGATATATACCCTCTTGGCGAGATAAAGTAGTTATTGCTCGAGAGAATATCTTGTAGGCATTATCAGCCCACAGCGTGGAGTTTTATTAGTATCTTGGATGAATAGTATACAGGTGGTAAATCCATCAGTGCCATGATGAAGGCAAAACCACAGTTTCCATCCAATTGTAGTTTAGTAAGCAACTTAGGATTAATTCTTTTTCTACTAATATTCCACCACCACGATTATAGGTCAGTTAATCTCTTTAAGGCGTTAATTTGATAATTAGCACACTTCTCATATGGGGCGATACTTGACTAGCCATTGTACTGCATAAAACCGATAAATTCATGCTTGCTGAAGCAGGCTTATATTTTCACATCACATTTATAAACCTATTTGGGCACAACCGAAACCTACCTATGGAAAGAGACTAAAAAAGCCCTCACTATGATAGAGATATCTTTACCTTCATCTCCATACATGGTAACTGCTCTCTCATGGGCCTTAAGTCCACAGCCAAGCATTGTATCCATTCTCTAAATGACTCCTCACTGGTCAAGGATTCCACTAATACAAAATACAAATATGCCTATCAAGTTTTTAGCGTCATTGTCGGGGATAATCAATGTTTTATGTTAATATCAATACTAGGTGCTTCTTTAGTACTTCAAACATTTTATTATTATTATTATTTATTTTTTGTGTGGTTTTTTAGTGTTTGATACTTTTTGTTTTGTTTTTTTGTTTTTTTTTTTTGCAAAAAATTTTCAAGATTAAAACCACAATGGGTCATCATCGAGTTGACGAGTGCGATGGCTCTCATAATTGACAAGCCAGAATTAGGAAATTAGCCATTGAGGCATGAAGAAGAGTGACAGCTCAAGTAGGAGTCAGTGTGGCAACCCGTATGCATCGATGGATTATGTTGATATGGGTACCCGTATTTGAGCAATCAAAATTTTGGATGGAGCCGCCCCACCCAGGCACCTCATCGGAATCTGAAGCTATGCCTACTGCTCGAACTCCTGAGTCCGAATCGAGCTGAGAAGAAAAAATGGTTTAATTAGAAAGATTTCATGCTAAATTGGTCATGGAAATCTTTGCAGTTTAGAGACGAGGAACTAGCTGGGCTACTCGAGTTGGGTTATACCCTGATTTCTTGATCAAAATGATAAATGTCAGCCTCCGAATGGGAGAATAACATGAAGTTAAGAGCAATTAAAGGAAGAATTTGTGTTGAATGCGCAACATCTCAAGCAATTCATGAATGAGACCGAGGCGACTCTTTAAATTCGATCGGCTGACTTGAAAGCAAAGTGTAAGTGAGCTGAATGAATAGGATACTTTTAAGGAAAAGCGAAAGTTTGCACCTTGAGGAACCTATAAGAGAGAGAAGGGGTGGATGCGGGAGTTAGTTGACTTAGTTGTGAAGGAAAGATGAGCCAACTTCTCTGGAATCACAGGAAAAGATAAACAATGAGGTTGTAAAGACTATTACGGAGATGGCTCCATGGGGTGAGAGGCATGAAGAGTTGAAAAATGAGAAGATTACCCCTATTCCCAAGGAAGAGGAGTGCATTGTCAGTTGTTTAAGGAAATAGAGCCACCATTGTGAAAAAAATAATAATAATAATAACAAAATAGAAAATCTAAAAAAATAATGATCTTAGAGAGTATAATATTCAGTTCTTTGATTGAGCACAATTATCGTCTCTTAGAAATGAGTGGACGAGACTCATCGCCTCTTGCCCAGAGAGAGGATGGAGCGAGAAACACCCGACCTTATCCATAGTTGGGTAGTCCCCAGTTGGACTTGAAAAGCGAAGCAAGTCCTTGGGAGGCTATTGAGTTTAAAAAGTTTTCTTTCTTTTTTTCAATTTCTTAGTTAGTTTAAGTTTGTTTTTGAATAAATTTTCTTACTTGATCTTGTATCTTTTGTTTTTAGGTTTTGGATTCAGGTTTAAAAGATTCGAGAGTTGGTTTTTAGGGAGGCTAAAGGTAGAAATCTTGATTGATTATTTTGGAGCTTATGAAGCCGAAAAGAAGAAACCGTATCGAAACATCCTTCATTTGGACCTAAAGTCTAACCTCTTAACACCTTTGCCTCAATGACCACTGCATATTCATTGGAGCAACAGAGACGATCGACCTCAGGGAGTACTCATTATCCATTCTTGCTTTTGTTTCACGTGAGGACAATGTTTAATTTCAATTTTGGCGGGGTGGTCAAAATTCAATTTTTTTAAAAATCCAAGCTGTTTATCTCTAACTTTGTTTATTTGCATACCAATTTCTTATCTTTCTTTTGTTTGTTTTGTCTCATATGAGTGAATTTGATGCCTTGTTCGCAAGTAGAGGTCATTTGAACCTGAACATTTATGAAAGAGCATGTGCAAAGTGGATTAAACCTTAGGTTTTGAATGATCTGGAATTGTGTACTTGCTTGGTATGGGTGACTTGGCAGTCACCCCTCTTGTCTTCAGAGCTATTTCTCAAGGAATCTATACTTTAAACACACTTTTAGTTTCCATACATAATTTGGTCAGAACCCTTTGCCTTGAATTAAACCAACCTTAGGGATTCAAACCACCCCGTGTGGACACCTAATCAAGTTTCTAATAGCCCTGACAAATAAGAGAAAATCTGAAGCGATAGAAAAAGTGAAAAGAAAATAAAGAAAATATAAAGAAAATGCTTCAAAAAATAGTTATGTGAATAAGAATAAGTGGGATCATCCAGATCGAATCTTGAGCGCGATGCGAGGGTCTTTCAAAGCCTAATGCCTTGAGACAAGCGGCGTAAGAGTCATTGACTTCACTTTACACCCGCTGCATAGGATGAAGATGGATCCTTCACATAACCTATGGCCTTTGAGAGTTAGGTTAGTGTTAGGGTAAGTTTGAATTTAATACCTAGTGCCCTTAACAGTGTTGGGATCCTTAATGGATCAGCTACGAGGCGTATACAAAACTTCACGGTTTCTATTTCATTTTAGGTATTTAGGTAATTTTTTAGGTATTTGGTATAGATAAAAGGGTATGTTCTTATCCTTTCTTAGTTAGCTTCTTCAATCAGGTGAAATTTGGAAGCTTAAGTTTTGGGTCTTAAGACCTTCTTTATCTGTGGAGATCATGCTATAACCTATACTTAAATTCCACTAAGAGGAAAATTATGTATCATTTGAGGACAAGAGTTGATTTCCTTTTCATACTTGCTTTGCTTTGCCATTTTCCTTAAAGGTTATAGTTTAAAGGATTCTAAATTTTTAGTTGAAAATGTGAATATTATAAATTATGTTCTCTCAGTCTTATTTATCATAACCCTCATCTTATATCCATTCTTGATAGTTCATGTCATTTCAATTTTTGTTTTGTTTTGAGTCAAATCTGCAGGATAGCGATAATTTAAGTTGGAAAATTGATAAATTATCTTAAATATAATTTTATCCATATACGCGATTTTTGTGTTTTATATTCAAACAGACAGCGTAATGATCCCAAATCATTATCACTGATTAAGATTCTTGTTGTTTAGTGAATTGTGAAATTGAATGAAAATGGAAAATAAGCAAACCTTACTCTGATCCAGTGATGCATGACCTGTTATATTTTAGGCTTATTTTTTGGCTATAATATGAGCTCGAATGGAATCAAAAGATATTATGGATAGTTCATGAGAACTTTCAATGATACGAACACAAATTTAGTCGAACAAGAAGTTATGTGATTACAATCCATGAAGCTCTTCGTCGCGAGCATTTATCTGTCATGTGAAGGCACTCTTCGTCATGTGTAAAGGCGCTGCGGCGCGAAGCGGGACATGCACTAGAGAAAAAGTGAATGGAAAAAGCCGGGAAGGACAGATAGGCGGCAAAGTGCGCCTGACCAATGCATCTTGAGACCAGCTCTCACAGTACAGAGAGGTCTCATGGGAAATTGGACAGTTGGGACCGTCAGAGCCTTTGGATTTGGAGTGGATCTTTGGAAGAATCCTCTATTTGTAGAGTTACTATCTTTCTTGGAACCAGTGACTTTAGGACAAGAGACTTTGACTGTTATTTGAATGTAGGATCTTGACTGGACCGAGATATTCAGTGCAGCATTCCAGGTATTTGTTTCCGAGTGACAACCTTATTTTCCAAAACTGTTTGGTGTTGGTCTCTGCCTCGTTGTGACGACTTGATAGCTCATTGAACTGAGACATTTGGTCATTCGTTTGCCGGACCTGATCTCTTTGGTGACCTCGAAAACAGGTTAGACCAATATCGTTCCGCGGACACGATTGAAGGAGTACAGAAGATCCGCTGCCTGTGCTAAGATCATCATTCTTTAGAACTTTATTGGAAGATGGTTAAACACCGGGACAAAGAGCGGTTGAAACGCGAAGTACTAAAATACGCAATTAGAGAGTTCCTTCAGGCGAAACATCATAAGGAATAAGCGATTATTTGTGTTTATACTTTGCGAAGTTCCAAATAAAATAATAAGTATGGGTTGAACCTTGGAATTATAGAAGGCAAATTAATTAGTGATGGAAACACCACATTTCTCTCAGACACCACACTTCATCTAGAAAAAATGGTTTGAAGAGTTGCATATAGTGATCCCTCTTTAAAAGATGATTTGACACCATTCTCGGTAGCATGATCTGTGTTAGTTTGAAATTGCTTGCCCTCCTTAGACCCAGGGGGTAATCTGAGCACTCTCTAAATTAAATGGTACCTCGACCGGCGTCAATTAGATAAAATTCCTATACATGATTACAGAATCTTTCTTGAAGCATAAGGTTGAGATTGTTCCTCTCGATTGAAGTGAAACCTCGAAATTAAGCGCTAGATCGATGGTGGATCATATGCCTCAAGGAACACACTTCTCTTTGTCACTTAGGAGAACATGAAGTGAGGTTAGATCTTACTTAATGTGTCGGAGTGATCCAAAGAGTGCATTAGTTCAAATCATATTAGTGTAATTTACACTCAAGTGACAGATCTTTGCTCTTAGGTAGTCCATCTTTGTAGCCCTCAGGAAAGCGATTCACGATGGAATGACGTCTGACTCTTTTTAGGTACGAGCAAGTGTTGACGGTTGATGTAGGAGTAATACCCGGTTAAATCACTCCAATTTTCATGCCTAAAAGTCATTAAAATTTTGCAATCAAATCTGACAACAGATACTTCCTAGAGGGCTTCAGACTTTCAAATCTAGATCACGATGACAATGACTAAGTGATTAGACATATTGTGAAATTCTAATCAAAACTAAAAATAATGAATTCAAAAAAAAATTCCCGATTCCATTGAAGTTCAAGCAGTGAAGCTTGAAATATATTCATCCATTTCGGAATCTGATTTGAATCCTTTGCTCTAATAATAAAGCCTTCAATCCCAGCTTAAACTAAAGGAAAAATAAAGAAAATATCTGTTGGACTTGACCCTCAACCTGAAAAACAGTGAAGACGGTTCATTTGTACCCTTTCTCTCTTAGAAGATTCTATTTATAAACTCGAGTCTTAGGTACAAAAGCAGGGTGAAGAATCACAGCCAAAAAGCCATAAATTGCTATTTCTTCAATGTGGTAGTGGTATCACGACATCGAGGTTAATAATTATCCATGGATCGAATCGTGACTGCGACATTCTGCCGTCTTTGAAGGCGATCTCGTTTTCGGCGATAATCGAAGTTGTGATGATGTAGCGATGACATTGGGATGCGTGTTGTAGATCGATTACGATGTCGCCGACATGCGCTACGAATGTTGCAACATTTAGTTGATGTTGAAACCGCCCAAAGTTGATGCGACATTACTGGCGATGTCTTTGCTCTTCGTTTCTTGCGCGATATCGCGACGGTGCGCTGGATTCTGAGTCATTCGGTGATAACCGCGACCTTCTTGCTTTGATGTAGACGTTGGGTCGGTTAGTTCATCTTGACCGCAGAAAACTATATGCGTGACATTTGTTGTGATGTAAGACATTGAATCATGATATTACGAGCCCTACATCGATGTAGTGGTGATGCCACAGCATTCTTGATCGATCTGGTGACGCATTGATCAGTGATAACGCTGGACAATTCTCCTTTGATCAACTGGCGACATTGAACGCCTTTCAATGTCTTCTCACTACTACCAATGTCGTAGTCGTGTCATGGCAATGTCGCGACATTAGATGCCTGATGTAGTTTGCCTAGTGAGGCTGCTTCCAATGTCACGACATTGAGTTGTGATCTCGCGACATTGGTTTAGTGTCACAACACTGTTGTGATGATGTTGCCACATTGGCATATCTTTGCCTTCCCTCTTTGTTTGATGTCGCGGCTATGTCAGCGTTGTGTAGTGATCAGAACCTTCTCATCATATGGGTGTCTAGACATTTGGAAATATGATGCAAACTTATTCAGCCTTTCTACACAATGCTGATTTCTCTCTTTTTCTTTAGATTCTACTTCTTTTCCTTAATTTCTGCTAAACATAAATCTAGGTAGAAAGCTCCATAATTTTACATTAAAATGAACTTTAAGCTAAATATACTTGAAAAATGGGTTTAAAATAGAGGTTTTAGACTTCATCGGTGCGACCTGAGCACTAGGAGGAATGATATTAAAGACTCACCATGGCCATTAGAGTTTCTTCTTTCTCTTTTCTCATGTATTATCCTAATTTTGGGATGTATGAAGCCTTTATTATGTTTTAGTTTCTTAAGTTAGGGTTTTGGATGTATTTTGGATATGAATCTTATATTCAAAAGTTGATTTCCTTATTTCTATTGTATGATTGTGATTGTCTATCTATTAACTCATACTTGATTATATTTACATATTGATTTCTAGCTAATCTCAATATGGAGATTGGTTCCTTGCCAGATCTGAGAAGGGAGTACGAAATTAGACATAGGTGAATCAACCTGTAAGCACAGTAATTATGTATAAGTGCTTGATGAGTAGGAGCGTAAGTTATTTGAGTGCTAAGCATCTCTAGTTCTTAGGGTTGGAGTTAAGAAACGAAACCCAGTAAATAGTTGGTAGATTATTTGACCTCGAGAGAGGCTTATAAATTAGGCCAAGAATCACCTTGGAAGCTACTGAGAGACAATAGGATCGATTTTGACTTAGATATAAGAAGATTGTCGATTACACCCGAATACCTAAAGATTTATCATTTCTTGGTATCCCTTAGTTACATATTCATTATGATTAGATTTAAATTTCAGTAATTTAATTTAAATTCTGCTTTTTAACATCTCTGGCCAGTTTAGATATTGAAGTATTCTAATTAATTTTGGTATTTAGCATCATCTGTTTCTTTGTGAATTGATAATGTCGTACTTAGGTACACTTTTATTACTTGAAGCATATACTTGCACATAATAGGCCTTCTTTTCTATTTTTATCATATTCTTGCTACCCAAAATACAAATAAAACATCATTATGCACTGAAGGCATTTCTTTTATTTGTCATTCCACTATGGTGGAAATTCTAGGGTAATGAGGAGGGTCAAAATGAGGGTCCGCAGTATACTTTCCCTCATTGGTGTAAATTCTTTGTTGGTTACTCGATTACCTTCGAATACCTTGAGTTATGCCAGGCTATCACCCCGAAGGCGACTTAAGAGGCGACATGGGATCGAGTGTAGTAAGAGATCAACATCAAGAGATGCCCTTGAGCACCTCAGGTCTAAGGATACATGTATCAGCTGCTATGATGAGACCAGTCATCTACATTTAAAAAGATAATCCATGCTGATTATCTCATGAAAATATCTTTGATGTACTTAGCTAGCGGCAGTCACGTATCGACTCTAATGTAACTCATGGGAAGTACATAGTTTATAAGAGATACTACTTGATCGATCAAGAAGTATGACCTTAATAACTGTTTATGGATTATGATAATAAATTCTTATTGAAATCACATGACTAAAGTAATTAGATACTCTGATAATTGCATGAAAGGAATCTTATTATCATGATCTCATCATGATTTCCTTCATGCTATGTTATGTATCCATAGAACTTAAATTAATTCGATTAAATATACAAATCAATTAAATACGAATATCTAGTAATGAAATTTGCCTTTAATAGAAACTTAAGATGTCTGACAAGTGCTAGAAATTGAGTTGCCCTTTAGAGCACTTCTCTAACACTTACCACTTTTTAGTGTCATGACAACTTGCACTTCCCTCGCGTGTGATGAGTTCTCCTCATGTGCTTGGAGCTCATGAACTCCCCTCGGTTTTTGTTGAGGTTGGGATGGGAATTTTCCTCTCTCTTTAATGGTAAGAGTATTGGTGAGCTTTGAGAGAGTATGCTTGATATTTTCAGTTTTGGCTCATGTCCCATGTGATTTTCCAATCCCTTGACTCTTTGGGCATCCTTTTTATTGATCATCCTTTACTCACCAACAAAATCACCCATTAGTTTTTTTAAATCAATAATATCATTCTCTATTGGGTTACCTGAAGATGTAGCATGAGTTGGTTGATGTTGTTCTTATGATTGCCCCTGGTTTTGCCTCCACAACAAGTTGTGGTGGTTTCTCCAACTTGGATTGTAGGTGTTCCCATAAGGGTTGTTGTTCCGGAATGGACGAGCTTTGTATTGTGACGTAATTGGCTTGACCTCCATTGGATGTGAAATGAGAAAGGGCATATGTTGTTTAGAGAAGCTCCGAAGAATAGCAATAGGGAATTTGAGGAATTTATCTAAGATTTTTGTATAGTATTTACTCTTAGTGACCCTTTCCTTCCATCTCATAAAGCCTTACATAGAGGGTTACTATTTTTGCTCTAGCTGAAAGTTGTCTTTAACGTGAGTAGATTCCACCTCATCATTGGATGGTTCTTCATTCTCCCATCTCTCTTAATTTTTATTCTTCCAATCCTTTGGATTTAAAATCATCTACATAAGCATGTAAATTCCAAGGCTTCGTCCCCATATTCAATCAAAATTGCCCATTGCATGGATTCTAGTAGTTGCTTCATATTCATTGTCAAACCTTTGAAAAAATCCAACAAGTTCTTGGGTGTGTGTCATAATCGTGGTGTGGGCATACTACGCTGGCTTCATTAAATTTGTCCAAACAGAGGAAAAACTCTCCTTCTTTGCTCATGAAAGTGTTGATTTCCACCTTATAAGAACGGTTGTTTGTTGTGGAAAGAACTTTAAAAATTGTGTACAATTCAACCCAGTACATCGATATCATGATTTTTAAATTGTTAAACTAATACTTATCCTTATCCTTTTCCTTATCCTTTAAGGTAAAGGGGTCAATAGAATATTGGGTGTCCTTTTTTTATAAGCTTGGCATAAGCTATTAAGTCATTCAAATGCAGTCGGGATTTTCACTCTCATATACACATGAATGAAGGTAGTTTAGAAGAATAACTTTTGGTTTTACTAACAATGTGTCCACCAGAGACCCGATATAGTGGTGTGCTCTCCATTGGTGGTTTTATTCTCCCTTAAAGATCAACCCTTTGTTGATTTTAAGTTTAGACGAGGTTCCCAGTTTGGAACTTCAGCTGTGTTGCCATCCATAAATAATTTGGATTTTCAATATTCCTTGACCCGATTTTCATGTTTCTTTGGATAGTCAAATCTTGTGGGATGTTGATCCATATAAATTAATCTTCACTTGATTATCGGGTTCATGTACCTAAAAATGAAAAATAAAAAGAAACTAAAAGCAAGGAACAAAAACTAGAGAAACTATTAAAAGGTTAGTCCCAAGAAAAATAAAGAAAAACTAAAAGAAAATTCCCACATAAAAAAATGAAGATAAAATTTATAATTATACATAATTCCATCTTAATGAGGAGTATTGGACTAATTATAGATATAGTGGCTTTAGGAATTAAATCCTCTAGGATGGGTCTTATTAGGTTTAGTAATCTTAAGTTAATTGCTTGTGAAATCTCTCTTTTAATGTAAAGTTTATTTTATGAGAGGTGGATTGTATTGGTTGTAAGAAATCGAGATTTTAAAGTATCGAGGAAGAGCACTGTTTCTCGAAAACACCACATTGATGTGGTTAGAGGGTGCTTGGGGTGAATCATATAGATTTATGATTAAGTCATGTCCCAGGAATAGGATAGAGTAGTAAAACACATTATGGTGTCGAGTGGCTTTCATCCTAGTTCTTTGTGATCAGAATGAGGCAATCTGTCGTGCCTCTTGGAGGAAGGGGATCTTCTCAGCAATGATCAGATACAGGTTGGACTTGCAGTAAGAAAGAGACGGTGCTTATGACGATGAAAAACTCCTTAGATCGACTCGCCTCAGGGGGATCATCTAGCAGTTGAGTGTCATCACTCCGAAGCCTAGAGGCTCCACTAGACTTGTACCTCCACTTAAGACGATGTGGACGTGGTTTCCACTCCCTTCTTGGAAATTCCCACTTCACACGGCCCTTAGGGTTCATCATGGAAGGCAGGCCTCCGATCCAAGATTAAGGCGCTCTTTACTCATTCATGGATGATGAGATAGCAACCATGGGTGAGAAAGAAAACAAGAAAATCATATAAATAGGGAAAACATAGAAAATAGAGTGGAAACTAACTATTAAAATAAATCTCTAAGCACAACACATATGTTTTTACCGATATCACTTGCATATATAGGATGTTTTACACACGTTTGGTAGCTATTTACATTAAATGAATTTGATTCCAGTTAAAATATTACAAGCGTGATGTGGGATCAAAATAAAAGAAAAAAATAAGTGAAGTAGATCCCCATTTTGAACATTTAGCACCCGTGGAAATTTGAGCAGAAATTTCTCCCTCTGCCAGGGCAACCACGTAAAAACATGAGCTGCACTCGGGAGTTATAGGGTGAAATTTGCACCCCTCACGCTTCCATTGGGCTGAATATCAAAAACATGTTACCGCTCAGAGTAGGCGAAAATTTAGTTCTCTACCTGTTCTTGATGAGAAACTCCACGAAAATCTTTGCCTCCGGTTCCACTTTCTGTTCTTTTCGTCAATCATGCTTTCAAAGGCTTTGATCTTGATGAATCTCGTCTAAAGGTTCAAAGCTTAAACTTAAGATCTAAGTACTCTCATTGTTGATCTGCTCTGATCAGGCTAGTAAAGGTACAAGGCTTGAAAACACACACAGTACTTTCAGGAAAACATCAGTTCGAGGTTTGGGACTTACTTATTTCGTCAAATCGAGTAATTGTGAGTAATTAGCATCTAAAGTATTTTGAAAAGGATTTGAGATAAGAAAATGTCTACTTTTGAAATTGTTATCATACAGTTATAGAGATTCTCACCATATATTTTTCGAAGTACCTCTTAAGGAACTCACATGAATATAGTTTCCATAAATACACCTTCTTAGGAACACACAAGGAACATATTATTTCAATCTAAGAGATATATCATGGTTCCTTTTTTTGAGAATGCCTATAGTTTTCCTTCCATCGATAATAGCTGATTAATAAGGCATACATGAGGAGCTTATGACCTCTAATCAGTAGTGAGACTCTTTATTATCTCCTATTAACTTTATACAGAGCTCAATTTTCTTCAAAGATTGAAGCGATAACCTGATGAAGTAGCCATTAAAATCATGGCTACTTGATGGCCTTAAATCATGACTTACCATTAGTCATATCTATTAATAACAATCCTATACACACTAATGCGCTATAAATGCTTCAAAATCCTTTCCAATAGCCCATACTAATCCCATTTCTCAAATTTGTGGTGTAATATTGCCTCTAATTGGTTCTGCGGACTATAAATTGGTTGTGAATAAATCATCGATTCGTAAGAAGCCTATACCAATATGGATCATGTATCACTTCATACACCCAAGTTATGTACAATGCAAAAGACAGGTCGAGAAGTGCTTATAAGGTATAATGCATGGAAATAAGATAAACAAAGTTAACTTCTGGAACTTTATCGCTTCATGATAAAATCAGAGTTTAGTACATCATGAGATATCATGGTGCACTCCGCGAGAATAAATCTGACTATTGACTTTTCATGACCAGTGATCGATATCTATGAGAGATATATGATTAACTTATAATCTCTCTGTATGAGTTAAAGCGGCTACTAAAATTAAAGCAAACGTGACATTCTCTCCAAAGTTAAGAATGACCATGATGAAACTGACTTAGTAGGGTCATGGTATTTGATATTGATCATGTGGCTCATCGTAGGTCTCATCAATGTGTGTCAAATTCACACCGATTACTCTCAGTTACTTCTCTGACCCATGGACCCGGCTATGAATCAGCAGCTATTCGAAGTTGTTAGATAATCTCTATAGATTGAGTCCTTTCTTATTTGGAGGTAGTGCGATACGTATTCTCAGTCGGAAGGCACCGTAATGGGTTTGAATGGTTTATTTTATAAGTAATCGAAGGATATCTTCTTTAGAATACTATATATGACCATATAGTGCTTCCTTAGGTGAAAATTTGACATATGCTTCTTGGGCTAGAGTAGATTAAACTAATCGCGTATGATAAGAAAGAATGGAATTGCAGGAAATTTAATCTTGATCGTGATAGCATTTGTATTGGATTATATTTCAAGATTCATTTGGGATCGAGTTTGGCACGTGGTGATATTAGGCCGTAGGAAGTTGAGCTTTTTGGGTCATTGTTATTTATTAATTCACTAGTAGGATAATAAATTAACTTCAAAAATGTATTTTGAAATTTAGTACACCTTTGGGTTTGATATGGTTCCTAAATGGGCGCTCTGATTTATGAGGTTGGATAGTTCGGTTCTTATTTACATTAGAGCGTGGTGTCTCTGAGGTTGCATAAGGGTTCTTTGAATCCGGTATCTTTGGGCGACAAAATTGATTAAATTGGATTATACTATTAGGTTAGTTATATTAATAAATAATAAGAAGATTCGTGATTAGATCAGCCTGAAGCTTCGCAGGTACAGTACAGGATTACTCTAGGGGACCTCCTTGAGTGAGCGCATATGGCATGAGTGTGCAATTTAAAAGGGTGTATATGACATGGTCTTTACCCCAGGCAACAAAATTTGTATGCATTACATGAATTAACGCCCCTTTGTTTGCATGCATCAGGTGAGGCCCACCCAAAACTCCATCATATCCCACTCTGCAGGCGCCACACTTTTACAGTGATACACTTTCAAACAGCGTTGTGCGAGATTCGCCTCAGGTCGGCGGTCTTGATGGGTATGGATCCTTGGTGACTTAGACGGTAAATCGGAAGTGGGTTGTGAAGAACCATGAGGAACCTGATTCGACTGAAATTGAACAACTATATCGATGAATCGTGGGTTTATCCACGGCTGCCTCGAGAATATGGTAACCTTCTACTCCGTCTTGGTTTCTGGCATTTGGTGTTCAAACCCGGGCATTTGTTTGGAGCTTGACCGACGAGGTTTGTGAATGATCGTCCCAGGCTTGTGTCTTTCAAGAACTCAGCATCCCAGCCTGACTGCCAGTAACCCTTCAACCGACACACTGTTTGGCATAAATAAAGTCCTCGAAAGAAGTATTAGGCAGATTTACTTTACGCATGTGGAAGGGAGGCTCACGAGAATGATGTCTTTCATATTTGAGCGAAAGCCACAGCCATAGATCCTTATCATAATTTTAAGTAATTGTTTTTTCTATTTGTTCTTTATTTTTCATGCATGTTTCAAATAATATCTTAAAACTACATATTTTGATTCCCAAAATAAATTACAATTTTTTAAAAAAAATAAATTTTTATTCTGATTGAAAAAAAAACTATAAGCTATTTAAAATGTGTTTTTTAATTTTCAAGGAATTTGGAAAATAAATTCAATGCTTTAATCAAAACAAATTAGGACTAAGGTTATGGATTCCCGAGCTAATCTTTGAGAAGAAGAATTTTATGATTACTTCAGAAAATGGAGAAAATAAAGCCGAAAGCGGTAAAATAATATAAATGAGAATTTATTTTCTTGTTTTGGTGTTTTTTTTTTTTTTTTTTTGGAAACATATCAAGTGGCTTAATATGAAAAATAAAATTTTTAACACAATAAGTACTATTAGTTCGAACCTACATTAACCTAGGCGACTTTCTAAATTTTATACTAGCATATTTAATTAAATTAAACATTAAAATATAAGTTGAAAGAATATTTTAAACATAGCGTTAAAGCATCTATCTGGATCCTGATTTATAATTTTTTTTTCAATTTTTCTTTTGTGAACTTGCACTTTCATGTGTGCATTCTTATGACTACTAAACCCTTTATGTTTTGAAAAGTATTGAAAACATAAAATTTTGAATAAGAAATTAAGATTTAGAGGTCTAATTACCCATAAGAAGCCTCGGGAGCTGCTAATCTCAAATAAATTCATTATCTACTAAAATGTTGAAAAGATTTTGGCGTTTATTAAATTAATCAACAAATGAAATTCCACATAATTAAAGCATTACAAAATATAATGGCATAATGGATTAAAACAGGATATTAAATATATATGGTTGTTTAGGAGAAATGAATCTAAACTGCTAAAACTTAAAGTGAAAACTAATTGTTCTTTATTTGTGTACAGTGATTATTTCCTAACAGCCACTCCTTGAGACGATTACTTCCATCATAGACACTAATCTTGGGAATGTAGTGGTAAAAAACAGACTATATATATATATATATATATATATATATATACTATATATATATATATATATATATATATATATATATATATATGTCGATAATTCGATACGTCAGCGGCATGGAAGTGAGCGAGCAATATATATATATATATACGGGCCAAGCTAATGACCCCTTTAGGTTAAATTTTTGGGATTATGCCTATAGAAGACATGATCCAGTGAAGTTAGACACGGTTATCAGCCATCCTTTTCCACATTTTCTGTAAATTTACAATTATACTCACGTAAATACGTGTGTGCCTTATTACAGCGCCTTTTATTTTACTTGTTGCCTATTATTGTTTCTCGTTTTTTAACACATATATTGGTTGGTAGGATTAATTTGAAATTTCGTTCAAGAACTAAAATTTTTGTATCTTAATATCACCACAAATACGAGAATAAGAAATACGAGGCAATGTTATTAAAAAAAAAAAGTTTACAAATTATGATAAGCTAACTCACTATTGATAAAAGGTACCTTTAATATGTGTTTTCTTGATTGATGTATTTGTAAATTAAAATTTATTTTATTTGGATGATTATTATTGATCCATGTAGATAGTATGATGGAGAATTGTTGTATTATAAGTGAATATTTGTTAATTGAATACACACATAGGTATTTAGATAAAACTTTAAAACATTCTAGTTTTTGATGATGCTCATCATTCTCTAAAGTACTAATAACTTAAATAATATAGAAATTTCTTGAGTGAAGTGAAAACTTAGGTAATATTATAAAAAGTAGCATCCGAGAACTATTACACTGACATCTTTGTGGAAACCTTGACATAAGCCTTGATAGCATAGGGATAGAAACATTGAGAGTACTTAACAAGCGTGGAAGCATAAGATGGGTAGGGGTATTGAACCTGAGTGAGACAATTATCATATTTAGACTACCTCCACACTCCACCACCACAGCACATTCACCAAGAATGGTGAATAATAGTACCAGCACCCACCAGACTCATTGGCGATGTATTGAGTGGCCTCTTGAAATGCAATTATGTCATTTCATCTTTGCAAAATGCTACATGCAACATTTATAAATTCTGTAGATGATTATATTTCACACATATATTTCATTCATCACAATTGCCAATATTTAATCATCCATTTCGAATACGTATTAACATGATATTTACACAATGACATATTTATTTTTTTTTTCTATGATAGCACCTGAAATGAAGCTGAATCTCGGACTACATAAGCGAGTGCCTCTCTGGTCCATTCGCGGTCATGAACCATATTTCATTCCATTCATCGGACAAATTCATGATGCAAAAAGCTCTGACAAGGCATAGAAGACATGTCCAAAATTTTCTAATATTCGATCCCGAAAATCTTACAGGAATTAAATCAATAACCCAGTTATGGCCCCAAGAATGCCCATGCCATTAAATAGCCTTTAGGCTAGAAAATAATCAAAGTAGGAAAATTCCTACCTCTTAGAGTTTGGTGAAACCCTTAGATTTGGTACCAAGCGTAGCCCTCGTTTAAAGTGAATGAGCTTTCTATATCTTCTTTCAGATTAAAACCAGACAGGAATTTTAAATGAATCGAGAAAGCGAAGCTCTTGTTCTCTCTCTATCTCCTGTTCGTTTCCTCCCCTATTCTTTCCTTCCTCCCTTTTTCTTTCCTTTTCTCCTTTCTTATCCACACGAACACCTTTCTTTGTTTGCTCCATCCTTTTTTTCGTTTTTAATTTTCTTTTTTTTCCCTTATTTCTCTCATTTCCTCTCTTCTTCCATTTCTGCTCTTCTCTTTCTCTCTTTTTGATTGTCATTGGCCAAGATTGGTCAGATGGGGAAGCTCCTCCACTTTCCCTCGCTGCCACATGTCTTATTTCCCCATTTTCCTTATTTTCATGGTTGTTCTTTTCATAATTTCCTCGTTTGACACTTGGCTCCGTGAGCCATTTCTGAAGTGCACCACTTGGCTCTTTCCATGTGTCGAGTCCCTAGGGTGCCATGTGGCATCCATGATCATGCCATGTGTCCCAGACACTTGATGCCTCGAAATTGTAAATTTAGGTGTATCTGAGAATCACATTGAAATTCATTTGGATAACTAGATTTGCGAGACAAATTCAACGATGAAGTTAGGTTTCATCACGAGATCTAGAAAATTCGGATTCAGCGGAGATCTTGTTTTACCCTTTTAGAAAAATTGAATTTTTTGGGTTTTACAATGTTGTTTGCTTGTCTAGCGGTATTCTTGCTTTGTAAACATCCCATACAGGAAGTTTGGTATGTCGATACATACAGATCGTTAATTTCCTTTTCATAGCTGTTACTGTGACCTTGTGACAAGAATATATGGCAATTTATAATATTAACTCAGCGTTGCAGTATGAAAATTTCTTCTTAGTTTCCTGGAAACTCACATTGGGCTCCTTGGGTTTTGTAGTTTGTTGTAATAAATTTGATTAATATAAAATCAAAACATTGATATAGATTAGTTTTCATAGGTCGTAATTACTTCAATCCAATGGTTTTGACTTTAAGATTGTAGTAGAGAAGTTAAGGATGTCATTTTGAAATTAACAAACAAAAACACGCGATCAACGAATATGCGATAGAGTAGGTTTATTTTGTACCTTATTATCTAGTTTCATTATAAACACTTATGTTGGGCGAGATATTTATAACATGCTAATATTTTACGACGTGAAGCGAAGAATGTGTTCTACGAGTCGACTCATAGAGCTTCGAATAGTAACCCGTGACAATAGTGAGTGCAAACTCGGAGTAAATTTCAATTTTTCGCAAGGCAAAAGCGGTAAATTGCCTGCATAATTGTTATAGAGGTATAGACTGAAATTTTATAGATCTCGAGATGATGAAACCAAAAGCCTCATCGTTGGTTCGTCTCATGAAACCTAATAGTTACACAGACAAATTTCATTGAATTCAAGGCGGTCGATTTTTCTGCACCGATTTTCGAGGCGTCGAGGTCATGCAGTGGACCCCTGGCGGGTTTTGAGAGGAAAATCTCGAAGTGAAAAATAAATTAAGTAAAAAAAGGAGTTTCACATAAAATAAATTGAATTTGAATTGGAATGGAAATAAATTGTTTCGGGACAAAAGCGGACCGACGAGTCATGTGGGCGTGTGGGCGCGAAGTGGGCGAGCATTTTTAAGTTAAGGATAAAGTTAGAAAAATCATATTTTGGAGATAAGGACCACCATTTTTCTGGCCAAAATATGAGAGAAGGAGGGGAGAAGAGGGGGCCCGAAGCTTCTCTCTTGATCCTGCGAGATTCAAGTTGTAATTAGTTAAGCCGAGTGAAAGTTCATCTACTCGCGAGGCTGCATTACGCCTACCAAAGGAGGGATTTCATCGAAGATCGGAGGAGATTTGGGCTAGGGAGGCTTCTGCCTATGCTAGTATAACCGAGATGGGGATTCTTCCTACTTTTGGTTTATTTTCATCATAAGGGTTGTTTGGTTGTGTTGTCTCACGCTAAGGGGTTGTTTGGCGTGTTTTACGCCTTTAAGGGTTGTTTGGGTCGGATTTTGGGATACATTGGGAATCTTTGTACTGTTTTGACCACATTGTCGAATTAGGCCGATTTTGTTGGAAACGGAGGGAATTTGGACTCGTGTTCTTCATAGAAGTTGTAATTGAAATTGTGAACTTGATGTTAGATTTTGAATCACCCAGGAGTCAGTTCCTCTGACTCGAGTTATGGTCCATTTCATTCCGGACTATCCACCAACTTAGAAATTTCATTTTAATTGTTGTATACCAGACCCGGAATTTCGTTTTTGTTATTGGAAAATGGAGAAATTTGGACTTGTGATCTTTATAAAGTTGTAGATCTGTTAACATGAGCTTGATGTTAGGCTTTGAATCACCCCAGGTGGATCTCTGACTCGAGTTATGGTCTACTTTTTTGTTGAACAAAAGGAGTTCATAGGTTAAGTTGTTTAATTGTTTATGTATCAGAATTGATGGTTCGGTTAGAGGAAGCGGAGGGAATTTAGACTCATTTCATAAGTTGTAAATTCTGTTGATTACAGACATGATGTTAGGATTTTGAATCACCAAGTTGGACCTCTATTTCGAGTTATGGTCGTTTCATTCGGCACCTGACTTAGGATGTTTAATTGTTTCGAATTTGGGCCAATTTTGGTTGAAGGAATTTTGACTCGTGTTGCTTCATAAGAAGTTGTGGTATGTTACATGAGATGTGATGTTAGGCTTTTGAATCGCTCAGTGGTATCTATATTTCCAGTTATAGTCAAATCCTCATTCAAATTACCGCTTTGACTTAGGTTGTTTATTTGTTTGTGTCACAGATTTTAGGGTGATTTAGGACTAAATTCGATCTTCTGATGAAGGCCCCATTTCCACGCGTTTTGTTTGGGGCATGATTGAAACGTGGATGGCTAGTTTGATGGCTTGTCTCGGGTGTTTGTGGATTGTTTGTGGGCGCGTATATCGAGCGGACTCGGGATCGATGGTGTTGTTGCTTGGTTTTAGGTGGCGTGACAGTGGTAGTTGTGCGATGAGTTGATGCTGTAGTGATAATACTCCAAATATATCGACATGAGATAATGTGATTGTATGGAAATTATATGCAATTAAGATAATTGTCCATGACACATGATGAATTGTGTGGTTTGAGTTATTTGTGTAGCATTCATTATACATGTTGCATGATATAACATGCAATGGCGCATTGCATTGCATAAGTACGAGGACATTGCATTGAATGGGTGTGAGTGCATGGTTGAAAAATCATTACTGCATTTGGTGTTTGATTAGATGAAAGCATGAGTCTAGTGGGACCAGTCAAATAGTCGCCTGATTGAATAATGGTAAAGAAAACTTATCGAATTAATATGGCTTTGAGATGAACTTCTCGGGTTAAAGACACATTAGTTGTAGTTAAACATAATTCCAATGGTGAAAGCCCATAAAAGTGTCTAGGTCTTGGGAAGCTGCGATTGTGACACAGAATTTACTACCCGCGAAAAGACACATGAGTTTTTATCTTATGAGTGTTATAATTGAGGTGTAACATCCCAAAAGTGTGGTTTGAAAGCAATTGAGTTATTTTGTAAAATCGTGGATGTAATCAAAATGATGGATTTTTATCATGCATGGGCTTTAGCATTGTGTGATAGGATTAAGTAGGACTCGAATTGATGGGGTTGGTAAGGACTCAGAGGCGTGGTACATGATTGAGTCGTCTCATTTTATGGCACAATATAACAGGATTCCATAATATAAATTGCATGTTTACTTGGAATGTGAATGTGAATGTAATGAACATGACCATTGCATGTGCATAGGTGGGAAGTGCATACGTAGGAAGCTAATTCTCTTGGGCATGAAAAACAAGCGCTTTATGGGAAAACATCTTTCAAGTGCGAGGGTGTACATCGAGTAGACGATGCTCATTGAGGCGCGATTGTGAAGAAAAATTTGGATTGTGGCTTTATTGAGTCATTTGTAAAATATATTGGAACAAATCAGTTTTGATATTTATATATATATATATATGTATTGTATAATAGTGTTGTATTTAAACATAAGGGCCCGATTATGCGATATAGCATTGTATATTTTTTAGTATGGATATATGAGCTCGGTAGGGCCACTTTTACTCATAAATGCTGGAGCCGTGCGGTCTCGTTGTATATTAGACCCACAGGATAGGTCATGTGATTATATATTATACGGGTTGGGTTTTTGATGAGCTCCCCATACGAAGGCGTAAGATTTTTTAAGTGGATCATTAAATGGGATATTTGATGTGAGATTTAGGTTACTTGATGAATTCCTTAGGTTTCAGTGGGTTCATGGGTGTCAACGGACCGTGTTTTGGGGCGTCCATGACGGTATGAGCGCGGGTATACGATTACCTAGGACCTAATGGACATGCGTCATCGCATTGGTACGACCACGAAGCAGTATCAGGCTTGGAGTATATGGTGCACTGGAAGCCCGGGGGCACTGGGCACAAGTAGGGACATTTATGGATTATACGTGCCCGATGTCTAACAATGCCAGGAGCTTAGATATCGAACACTACAGGGCTTGGTGGGGCGTAGGTGGGGCGTGTAGTTGTAGTCGTTGCGGGGTTTTGATTACCGGTGCTTGATGGGTCCCAGTCACTGACACGGCAGTATCGGAGCGTAGGTATCACGATTACAGGACTTAGTGGGCATGGGTTTGAACCATTACATTCATTATGCATTTCATGTTCATCTTCACGTGATTGTGTTACTATTGTGTGAATTATATAAATGGTAGAATGTCTTATGTAAGAAAAGATGAACACTAGGATTAGAAGAACATAACAGGGGTTCGGAGAAAATGAACGAGCGAGTTAGTTCAGTGTTGAATCTACATTAATAGTAGTTGGCACATGCCTTCTTAGTTAGGCCGAAGAGGGATCAGAGTTTATCAGAATCTTGATGCCCTGAGGATGGGCTAATTGCTGCACATTCTATTAGAGAGTGAATCCCTAAGTATGTGGGATTGATTCAGCCTTAAGGAACTTGGAGCGAACGCAGGAAGAGTTTGTGAGCTCTTCTTGAGCGAGAGATTTCCGGCCTTGCTCGTGTGAAAATGTCGGAGTTCTGAATCTGAAACAGGCGATGACGATTGCTCGAATCGTGCATTAAGTTAAGCCCAGATTAGCCCATTTGTTGATGATTATGTGGCCCTGGACATGGCGAGAAAAGTTTGAGGATGGTCTAAAATTGTCCATCGAGATAAAATTGTGGACTCTCAGACTATGCGAACTTGGTGGTGAGATAGTTATGGTCATTGGGGAGGAGGTGGGCTGACCACAGACATCCAGGGATCTGGGTGTTAAAGATAAGTGAAGGATTTGCAGGCAGAAGGTTTGAAACCTTAGAATGTGCATGTAGGTTCTCCCTGAGGCCCAAGGTGAACATTGTCAGGAGATATATAGGGATTGAGTTGGAGATCTCGAGTTCACCTCCTTTGTATGGACCTTATGGTCATAAGACGGAGTCTGAGTTTGATGTACCGTCCTTAGGATGGACCCCGATGATATGCGGCAATTGATCATTGATTATAGTCATTAAGAGGTTGTGCCTACACGGGATGATGCTTGTGTTATGTTTGAGGGGTTGCGATCGTTTACCTGGGTGTGTATATGACTCTACTGGGTAGCCTGAGCGGAGTTGGTCGGGTTGGTGTGAACCTTTACTAAGAGGCAGGGTGAGAAATGTTTGATCTCTAGGACATATCAGGACCTTTGTGGGAGGATGTGAAACTGGTATTAATTTGCACAGTATAGCTATTTATGACTCACTGCGTAGAATGATGCTTCTTGAGTTGCAAGAACTTCGAAGTCAAATTACGGGGTGTTGGACATGGGCTTTGTTAAGATGACACACTTCATGGGTAACTTGATGCTATTTCCTAGAAGAAGGACAAAGACCCTTCGACTGTATGAACTATCGGTTGAATAAAGTTCTTATCGAGAATAGAGTACCAGCGCTGGATTGATGATTTGTTTGATCAGCTAGGGGCGTGGGTTTTCAGAAGGTGATCTCTGCCAGGTTACCATCAGTGGGGTTGCATGGAGGCGGATATCCTAAAACGGCGTTTGTGAGACCACGGTATGGGCATTTCGAGTTCATAATGATGCCTTTCGAATTGATGAATGCTCCTGTAGCATTCATGGATCGTCGTAGGGTATTCAGGCTATCCCCAGATCAATTTATTTGTGGTCTTGTCGGCATCTTGATCTACTTTCCGAAGTGGAGAGCATGAGGGCATGAGGTGTTCTCGGATTTTGAGACCATCAAGCTGTATGATGGCCCAAGTGTGAATTTTGGATTATTGGGGTGAAATTCTTAGGACCTGTCGTGCCGGTTTCAGGTGTATCCGTGGACTCAGAGAAGGTTGAGGCAGTTATGAGTTGGGAGAGATCGAAGTCAGTCTTCTAGATATGCAATTTCTCAGGATTTGCAATGTAAAACCCAAGTAAATCTGAATTTTTTCGAAAAATGGAAAAATGGTAAATTGTCACTATAGTACAAGTTTTAAAGTGGAATTTTATAGATCTCGGATGATGAATGGACCTGTGGTTCAATTGATCTGGCCCAAATCTAGTTTACTAGACGAATTTTATTAAATTCAGGAGACAATTAATTTCACGATTTTTTAGGCGTGAGGTGTAGTGGACCCAAAATGGGATATTGAAAAAAAAGTCTCAAAAGTGGAAAAATAAATTAAGTTCATTGCGATAGATTGAACTTGAACTAAAGAAGCAATTATTTCGTGGTAGAAACAGAAGCTTCAGGCAGATGTGGACAACTGCGTGTTTGGCGTGGAGCCTCATCTAACTTAAACTTAAGTTAGACAAAGGGAGTTAAGTTTAAAGAGCCCATTTTTCATTTTTTGGCCATGAGGAGGCGAAAGGGAGAAAGAGAGACTCACAACTTTTCTCTACGATCTCTGGAGATCGGGTTGGTGGGATACGTCGAGTGCAAAACGGCAGGTTCCATCTCGTGAGGAATAGCATCAGATGCAGAAACACGAGTTTCGATCTAGTTCAAGAAAAGGAGTTCGGAAATCAAAGGTTTGGGTTTAGGAGTTTCCACGGGACTTCTAGAGTTTATACTCTCTCAAAAGTGAGGTTTTCCTACTTTGGTTTTTATTTTAAAGCTCCCCAAAGAGGTGTTTAGTTGTATTTTGCATAAGTTGTTTAGTTAAAAAAATCAGTTTTATAAGCTCCTTGGGAATGTTAAATTTGAAAAATCGTTTTCTGGCTCCTTGGGGGCATTGGTTTTGAATTTTTTAAAAATTTATAGGAATCTTTGCCCTTTTTAGTCTATGAAACATCAAATTTTAGGATTGGAAAAAAGTGGGACTTTGGGCTAGTGTTTCTTCTGTAAATTATAAACATCATAAACTTGATTTATGCTTTTGAATCATGAGTTGGACCTCTATAAAGCTCGAGTGTAATTATTTTCAAGGGATTGCTGGGTTGTCTATTCAACATACGTATCCAAAATTTGCAGGATAGATTTTGATTCGAGGAAAAGAGGGAATTTAGGCTAGTGTTCTACATGGAAATTATAGCTTCATGTTACATGCAAAATTGATGCTGGAAGCTTTTGAATCACCCAAATTGGACTTTATAGCACCAGTTATGTTCATTTTAAGGCTGCCACAAGTTGCCTTGTTTTGACCTATACCATCAAGATTTTGGGACAACAGTTTGGTTGGGAAAAATGAGGAATTTTGACTAGTGTTCTTCTTGAAATTATGGTATCTACTTAAGAGTGATGTAGGCTTTTGAATCACCCAATTTGGACCTCTGGCTCAGTTATAGTCCATTCTAAAGTTCTCTCTGACTTAGGTTGTTTAATGGTTTATGTCAATTTTGCATTTATTAGAATGGTTACAGGCGAGTTCGGAACTATCCTATAGTCTAATATAGCAAACATGTGTGGAATGTTTTGTTGAATCTCTATGCCACGACTTGTCTTCGAATCGAGTTATGTCATTAGCGGAAGTTTGAATGACGTGCTTAGTGGTAAAATGAAGTTGGGTGTTATAATATGTCTTAATGTATTGACATGTGATAGGTTGTGTATGGATAAAGGAGTACATTTGCATGGCTTGTAGGTTATTTGTGGAAATGTTATCTTCACAATTTGGCTTGAAGGGATAAAGTATATCATTTAGCGATTGGTGATGACTTTTGATCGATGACATATATGTCATGATATATTGACATGAAATGTCAAATAGTTTGGAAATTTTATGTTGATTGATATAATTGTCCATGCATGGTGAAATGCATGAGTAAATTTTCATATAGCATTCATGTATATGTTACATGGTATAGGCATGAAATAGCGCATCGCATTGCATATCTGGGTTATCATGAAATGGGTGTGAGTGCATGGTTATAATCAACATTAAGGTTTGGTGTTCGATTGGATTGGGTGGTGGGCTCGGTTCGTGGAATGACGTCAATGAGTCCTCTGATTGTATAGATGAAAATGAAAATATGTGTCAGGTAATAGCAAGTGGGATAGATACCCTCGGGTGGCCACAGTATTTTTATTGCTTGTGTGTGTCCCGACAATGAGCCCCGTGAGGAGTGTGGAAGGCCTTGAGGAAACTGCGAGTGAGACCTTTAAAATCTTCTACAGACACATGGTTTGAATATAAATGATCATTAGGTGTAACATCCAAAAACTTTTGGGTTTAAAAACAAATGAATTTGTTTATCGAAATGACCAAAACTGGATGTAATCCAGAAGCTGATGTATGGATTTTATCACGCATGGGCTTTGGCATTGTGTGATAGGAGTCAGTGAGGACTCGAGGCATGGTACATGGTTAAGTCTCATCTCATCTCATGCATGTAGAGATTTCAGCCTAGGATTGTATAATCTTGTTGGAATGTAGGGTGTGGAACATGATGTTACATGTGCATAGGTGGGGAAGTAGCCGCGCTTTGGGAAGTTTCTTTCTCTGGTGACGCTCCTCCTATGGGAAACATTTAGCGGGTCTTGGGATAGACAACGGTGGACGACGCTCATTGGCCATGGTGTGAAGAAAAGGTTGACATGTGACACATGTGCCATTTTGTAAAAGATTTTGGAACAAATCTTATTCTAATGTGTAATATTTATGCCAGAGTGTTAGTGAGATTAAACTCTTATGAATTGTTTTAAAATATAATTTTGTATGTTTTAAATGAACATGGATAAATGGACTATGTGGTCATTTGCACTCATAAGTAGTTTGCAGATTGAGGTCATTGTATTATATTCGACCTCCGGATGGGGCCATGTTACCTATATTTTGCTTACAGTTGGATTTTTGGATGAGCTCCTGGAAATCTGAAGGGGGCTATGTTTGATTTTGTTAAAATTATGGATTAGGTAAATGGGACATAATAATAGTCACTGGTATTGATCCTGCAGATATCCATGAGTTTTTTACTGAGTTAAACAGTTGAGTTGGACCAGTTTAGAGGTGTGCGTGAGAGAGTATTATAGGGAGATTAGTTGAGGACTTCTTAGGTAGTACACCTATAATAGGTCAACTGGAAAGAAGTCGGATGAGTGGTCAGCTTGTGTGAGGGCATTCCGGGAGAATTAAAGGAAGCAATTGACTCCTATTTGATAGTCTGGAAAGGAGGCAGAGTGGTGTATTGTGTGATGCCACCCCAGACATTATATTAGGATGTGTGTTTTGATCTTTGTCTAGAGAAGTTGTGGCTTATGGTTCTCGAGGTTGAAGGTGCGACGAGTTACTGTGATAATTTGGCGGCCATTGTCTTTACCTTAAGATTTGGTGCCCACCTATATCTATCGGTGAAGCAGTTTAGGGTGTTTTTAGGCATAAAGTGAAGTACATTTTCACTGCAGGACCTCGACATGAGGCAACACAGTGGATGAGCCTCCCCGGAGGATTATGATTTCACGGTCTTACCACCACAAGTAAATGAATGTATGATGATTCGATGCACTAAATCCAGTCTCAGTGGAGTATTAGCTGATGGTTTCCGGGAGTGCGAGGATACTCTAGGCCCGTGGAACGATTTGATCTGATCTGATGATGACTCCAGGTATCTTGGGAGTTCAATTATGCATGCCTTCCCTGCGAGAGTGATTAGGTCCAGACTAACCTGGTATTGTCCATCGGGGACTTGAGTACGATTAAATCTGATGATGAAGGCTAGGCACTGCCACGGATAGTAGTCTTTAACGATATATAAAAAATGAGTTATAGTTCCGGTCAACAAATTTGAAGGAGATTAAAGGGAGGGTTTCATTGCTCTGTTTTCTTGTCACCAGTGGCAAAATGTACCATGATCTTCGTCACGATGTGTTGGGGTACAGGATGAAGAAACCGTGGGAGATTTGTTCGTCGATATCTTATGTGTCGAAGGTAAGGTGAGCACCATAAGGCTGACGGGATTGCCTCGGCAACAAAGGGGCATTAAAGTGATGGAGTGAGACGAATCACTATGGATTTTAATGACTCACTTTCCTTGAACATCAGGCATGAGGTGTGAGTGATAGTGTGCAGCTTACTAAGTAGGCACGCGCTTTTGGTTCTAATGGAGATGACTTTCACTAGAGGAGATTTTGCGGAGTTGTACATCTGGAGATTGCCGGGTTACGCGGAGTGGTATCTATAGTATTGAATTCGGGATCCCCAGACTTATGGCTCATTTTGGAGAGAGTTTCAGCGAATCGGGATTTGGTTGATGATGAGCACTGCACCATCCTGGCGAGATGATCGGTCGAGAGAGGACCATCTAGACGTTAGAGGACATGCTATGTGCATGCGTCCTTGATCTCAAGAGGAAGCTGGGAAGAGCATTTACCCTTGGTGGAATTCACACAACAGCCATAGTTATCGATGACATCTGATGACACCCATGAGCCATATAGAAGGCCTTATTGATCTCTGGTTTTGTTGGACGGATAATGAGTCATAAACTTATCTAGTTTTAATCTAATGTTTCTGGCATGTTTATAGAGTTTACTAGAGCAATTTTAATGCTGAATTATGGAATATTCATAGAATTGATGCAGGTCTTGAATTATAGAACTGAGAGAATCACGAAAGGACAGCAGTAAAATCAACTCCAGTATTCAAGGATGACATAGATGTAAGATTAAGAAGAAAGTGTAATGCAGATGAAGCACTCAAAGCTAGAAATAGAAGAGTGGAAGGCATATTAGGAAACCAAGAGAACGTTGAAGAGGCTTTCAGAGCGAGGAAGATGCCTTCACGTATTTTTTCTTTTTTCTTCTTTTGTTCTTTTATGATTTTTTTGCATTGTTGTCATTGGCTCTCTTTTAAGGTGTCCCAACACTATAGAAATTCAATTACATCTCAAAGTAAGAATCATTCAATGTGAGAGTGCAGTTTTAATAAAAATGCAAGAATTACAGTGAGTGCCACCTGTGCGAGACAGTTCAAAAAAGAGTGATGTTTTGAAAACGAGGGGATTTGGTAAGTCAAGTCACCTGAAACACTAGATTTTCTCAATCCATAGGTTAAACAAATGCAAGGACACCCAGTTACTCAAATTAAGAATTAAGAACATTTCAGTGCATCTCAAAGCCAAATTCAACATTGTGAGCTTCGATTGACACATGATCATGCGAAAGAAAGAAAAACACCTGACTTATTACAAGGAAGCAATAAAAGATTTAAACTTTGGTCTAGATTGTCTCTTTTTCAAAAAAAAAAAATTCCTCAACCAAGACTAAACATACCTCATTGAAGCTTAAAAATAGAAAATAGGATGAATTATCTTAAGATGAGAAGAGGTCTTTCATTAGGGATTTTACCTCGAGAGCCTGGCTTCCAGCCAGTAGTAGAGAGGATCACAGGGTGGCCACTTACCATGAGCCATATGCTCTTAGCGATAAACACGAGGTTAGCTAACCACCCAAAGATCATATATGAAGAAATAAAACATAGTAAAACAACTAAAGCTAAGCTAATCCTAAGTGCAAAGAAACCATTTTGTTAGGCTAAGTTAGTCTCAGAAGGAGCCCAAGCGGGATAGGTGAGTCTAGAAAGACTCATGGAGGTTCAAAGATGAAGTTTTCATCATTCTCCATGAGGGGATTTCCATCACATCTGTTTATCTCATCTAAACCTTCATAATAATCCATCTGCATTTTAATAGGTCCTTCCATGTGCTTTCATCTACTAGAGCATCAATGATGTATGCTCCTTCCAGTGCTGAACTCCTCATCCTTGAACCTGACCTCCAGCGAGTCATGTTCCTAAAAGATAATTCAAATTAGATAATTCCTACAATTGATTAAGGCATTTGAGGTAGCTAAGAATGGTCTTCCTTAAGATGATGGGCAATTTATTGGTTCACACATTGGATAGCTCACATGTGCAGACTACAGGAAATCGATGCGGATATCAAAAATTGTCGAATTAGACAAGCACATCCTCTACTATTCATATCCTTGGTATTTTGATGGATCCATCGGCTAGGGAGAGAGTAATATTAGTCTTTGTTAGTTATCCCGACTCAGGTGTGTACGAGTAAGGTGGGAGTTACCACTGGCTCCCAGTGAGGGTGCTTTTATGGGTGTCTCCATAGTTCTGAAATTGTGAACATCTTTGGGTCTTTGTATTTCACTAGACTTTTTCTCTCAATTATGGCACTAACCTACTCCCGATGAGGAATGCCTTTTTGCCCACATTTATGCTTCTCTTAACAATTATAGATCTTTTAGAAATTTAGCATAATTAGGCACTTGCTTGATCGTGATATCGAGGATATTTACCTTTACTTGTTTTAGTACTTAGGCTGGGTGTGTTTGTTTTTGTTACCATAGAGAGCCCTTGGGAATGGAGGTGGTGTGAGATGAGCATATTCTCCTTTGATAATAAGCTTTTTAGACTTCCTCTTGTGGTTTTATTTTTGCAAAGAAGATTGCCCATTCTTTTGTGTGTGGTGGAGTGGTCCATTTCCTCTTCATAATTAGGTGGAGGAGGATTTGGTTTGTCAATTTCCATACCACTTCTTAGTGTCATGACAACTTGCACTTCCCTCACGTGTGACAAGTTCTCCTCATGTGCTTGGAGCTCATGAACTCCCCTCGAGTTTTTGTTGAGTTAGGATGGGAATTCCACTCTTGAATGGTAAGAGCATTGATGACTTTGAAAGTATACTTGAATCTTTTTCGGGTTTAGGCTCATGTCTCCATGTGTTTTTCAATCCCTTGAGTCATTGGGCATCCTTTTTATTAGTCATCCTTTGCTCCTGAAGCAAAATCATCCATTAGTTTTTAAAACAATGATATCATTATTCTGTTAGGTTACTGAAGATGTAGCATGAGTCGAGTTGATGTTGTCCTTGTGATTGCCCATGGTTTTGCCTCCATAACAAGTTGGGGTGGTTTCTCCAACTTGGATTGTAGGTGTTCCCATTAGGGTTGTATTGTTCACAGGAATGGGCAGAGCTGTATTGGCAGCGTAATTGACCGACTTCCATTGGATGTAGGCCAATTGAGGGCATATGTTGTTTCAAGCTCTAGAGTATCGATTAGTGCAAGGAGTTAGGTTATTTCAAATTTTGTATAGTATTTACCCTTGATGACCCTTTTCTTCCATCTCCTCAAGCCTTATTGAGGGTTACTATTTTTTGCTCGACTGGTGTCTTTAACATGGTAGATTCCACTCTGCTTGATGGGTGGTTGTTTCCATTCTCCCATCTCTCTCAGTTTTGTTCCATCTTTAGCTAAATCAGCTACATAAGCATAGAATTCAGACTCAAAGTCAGCAATCAGTGAAAAATTTGCCATTACACGAAAGGGGATTACAGTAGGCTGCCATGTTCATTGTCAAGCCTTCATACAAAATATCGACCATGAGTTACCATGTGTCATAATCGTGGTGTGGGCATGCATTTATGGCTGTTAAATCATCCCAGCCAAGAGGAAAACTCTCCCCCTTCTTTAACTGCGAAAGTGTTGATTTTCCTCTACCTTAGAGAAATAGTTCTTTGTTGCGGAAAGAACTTCTTTAAAATTATTGCCTGGAATTCAGCCATGCATGTGCTCCTTGATTTTAAATTGTTTAGCCCAGTACTTATCCTTATCCTTTAAGGTAAAGGGAAAGGGTAAGTTTCATAACATCTTTACTTTGATAAGCTTGGCATAGGCATTAAGATCATTCAAATCACCAGTAAGGATTTTCACTCCCGTACCATGGAATGGTAGTTTAGACAAATAACTTGTTTTTTACTATAAATGTATCCTTAGAATGATGCATGTGATACATGCTCTCTCCATTGAGTGGAGTTTTATGCTCCTTAGAGATCAAAGCCTTTGTTGATTTAAATTTTGATGTGTTTAAGGTGGTTCTGCATTGCCATCATTAGTATAGTTGGGATTTTCAGTGTTCATTATTTGTTTTACGATATTTGGATATTGATGGGGTTGTGGTTTGAATCATGATAAATGTTTTGCTTTCTGATTAAATATATTGTGGTTCATCTTTACCTAAATCGAAGAATTAAATAACTAAATAAAGATGAAACAAGTTAATGAAGGTTTAGTCCCAGAAAATAAGAAAATTAAAAGATTTGCAAGCGAAGAAAAATTATAATTGCCTATTATTGCAGCTAATAGATAGCCAGGACGTGGTGTGCGTTATGTAACTGTTAAGCTTCGCGGAGTCAATCATCTCGTGCCTCCAGTCGTGTTGATTTGAATAAATCTGGATGACTATGAAATCTTCTTTTTCAATAAGGTTAATGGACATGATGGATTTATAATATGGTTGTAAAAAATAACAATTAAGTAATAACGACTTTGTTTCTCGATCGTATTGTAAAGTGGTTGAGGTGCTGGAATGAATCTGCATGGTTTGATTAATATCTCTGGACGACAGATAAACAGTCCACATTGTGGTGTTGGCGGGCTTTCATGCTGGTTAACTTTCGCCAATCTTGACAGAGACCAATCCTCGATGGAGTGCATATTGGAGTAAGGATGCATCTCAACAACAATCCGATATCTTGGTTGGACTGCAGTATCGAAGGTAGTGCTTAGAGGATGACATTCAATGCGATGCGCATGTTGAAGGAAGGATTTCTTAACAACAATCCAGTATACGAGTTGGACTTGCCAAGTGTCGAAAGGTAGTGCTGCGTGATGAAAACTCCTTGGTCATTACACCGGGGTCATCTAATGAGTTAGGTACTCATCCTCAGCCTAGAGGCTCCAGAACTTGTACCTCCACTTATGAAGCGATGCGCACATTGGTTTCACTCCCCTCATTGGAATTCATACACACCCCCTTGGTTTACATCATGGAAGGAACTTGGATACAGGCAGATTAGAACTACTACTCATTCTAAAAATGGATGGGATAGCAATCATGGGTGAAGAAAAACAAAGAAAATCTATCTGAAAGAATAGGAAAAACATAGAAAAGTTGAGTGGAAGAAAAATAAACTAACTGTCAAAAAATAAAATCTCTCTAAGTCGCACCTTGTTTTTTTATCAATGTCATATATAGGATGTTTTTGCATGTTTAGGGGAGCCATTTAGGTAAGGAGAGCAATTTGATTCTTGATCAAAATATTACAAATAGAGATGTGTGGGATGGAAAAAGAAAGGAAAATAAGAGAGAAAATCTATTTCACACAATTTTGCACCTGGTGAGGGTAAAAATTGTTTCACTCTCTATAAAATGAAACCATAAAAACATGTTCACGCTCAAAGGTCATGGAACGCCGCACCTCGTGCCTGTTGAATATCTGCCTCTAAAAACATAATATGTTACTCTTGGGACTATAAAGATCAAAGTGATTCACGTTCTTTATATGAAACTCCACAAAATGCTGCTCTGGCCTCCATCTTTTCATTAATCAGGCTTTTGGAAACTGATCTGTAGGTAAATCTTGTCGGCTTCAAAGCTTGAACTTAAGATCAAAAAGTGCTCTCATTGTTGATCCTTATAAATCGAGAAGTGTAAAGGTACTAAAAGACTTGAAAACACACGTGTACTCGAGGAAACATCAATTTCAGGTTTGGGACTTATGACTAGAGCAGATGGGTAATTGAGTAATTAGCATCAAAATTTTTTTAAAAAGAAGGGTTTTTTATATAGGAAAATGTCACTTTTGAGTTGTTATCATCTCGGTTTATAGAGAGATTCTCTATACCAGTTTCCTCTTGGGAACTATTATGAATATCGTTTATAAATCTGTTTGTAACATCCAGAAATATACTAGTAGTTTTGGACTTGTTTAGGGTATATTATAAGCTAAATGGAAATTTTAGGAAATAAAATCTGAGACTTTGAAATAGATCTTAGAGACAAGGGTAAAAGTGAAAATGGAAATTTACCACTTGAGGACATAATTATAAATCGATGAGAGTTAAGTAATACAATTATCAGATTTAATGGAAAAGATGGGATGCGAGAGTTTAATATATATATATATATATATATATATATATATATGTTAGATTGAGAATAATAAAAAGAGAAGGAAATTTAAATAGCAAAATGGGAAAATAAAACTAAAATGGGTTTTTAGACGAAACATGTATAAGCGAAATGGATAAAGGCAAGAATTGGTCTCTCATTTTGAGAGACGAAGCCGTAGAGGAGAGGGAAAGAGAGAAGAAGGAAGGAAGGAAGAGAGAAGGGTGAAGGAGAGTTTCCAAGCGAAAGCCCAGGTGGAGTGGAAACTAACCTTGATTATGGATTCTATGAGATTTAATTGTGGATCATATGGGATTTGTATGAATTATCTTACCCCAGCTAGGGTTTTGCTAAAGTTTCATCACTATAAGCAATGAATTGTAAATGAGTTGAGTAAAAACCTTAAAAGTCTGAGAAAGCATGAAATATAACAAAGGATGGATTTATAGTTCAATGGTAAATAATTGAGTTAAGTTGGAATAAGCCTAACTAGTATCATGTTGGTTTATGTATGGATTATTACCCATATTAGAGTTGCCTTGAGTAAATCATGATGGGTTTTTTGGGAAGAAAGATATCATTGAAGGATGATTTGAGTATAATTGAGGTTATAAGATGGATATATCATGATAGTTTTTTAAGTAATATGTATGGAAGTATAGGAGTTGAATTGGGTATCAAAAATATATGGAAAAATGGGAGAAAAATACACGTGGGCAATTTTAGGTGACATGTCACAGGGTACACATGAATATCTGGTACAATATTGATTCTGATGATCATTTAGACGACATATGCAAGTACATGTCGAGTTATCTGATGCGTGTGATCTTTATTTACTTGTTTGTGGGTTTTCGTATTTTAACCGTAACATATATTGCTTATCGATTTAGGTGATTCAAGTGGCTAATTAAAATAGACTTCAAGGAAAACGAACATACTACACTTCTAATTCTGAATCTAAGTTCCCCAAAATTCACTCAAAAGTGGGGCCATGTGCGAAGCGATTCTGCATCAGTTTGATCATAGAAGTAGTCAGAATTTGTTCGGACGTATCTTGAAATTTTAGTGTTTCGAATTGGGTGATTCAGGTTAAGGTAGAACCCTTAGCACCTTAGATTTAAATGAGTACAAATATCCATTATCAAATATGAGGTTAAAACCCCGAAAAAATGAGTAATACAAAGCATTCTAGTGTCAAGGAAAATGACTAGTTGACATGAAATGTCCTGCTTTAGTTTTGGATAATAAATTCGATTGGAATGATTCCAATTCTGAGTAAAGATGATTCATGAAACAGTAATACATGAATGATGTGTGAATATATATAGGCATCACACTGTATAAATAAATGTTTGTGATAGAGACAGTACACATATATAAGTATTCACCAATATAAGTCTGTAAAATGCCATATGTAATAGGCATCGAGCAGGAAAAATATAGGAATGTAATATGTATAGAGGTGTTCATGAAGACATGAATATGATATGAAACATGGCTTGGAGCTGAAATCTGAGAGCATGAACATGAACGAAAAGAAAAATGTCATGAACACATAAATGTGATAAAGAGGGTTACTGAGTTACGAAAGATATATGATCATATTACCTAGGACGAAAGAATGAATGAAATTGAGCGTCGATGCAGCGCCGATGTCTTTGTCGCATTGGCGTCTTGGCGTCTTTGATCGGTGCTGGCAACTCTGGCAGTGTTCTGACACTCCTGCAGCCGTGAAGCCGACACGTCTGTCGCGATCTTCTGGCTGACTCGGTGCATATCGATGCAGCCGGATTACTTATTGTGCTAAATCTGCTCATTTCACCTATGATTGGTTTTAGGTGATGGAATGGACATATGATAAGACATTGAATAAAGAATAGAGTAAAGATACAGATATGCCTGTGCTCACATTGCAGTAGTACTCTGAGTACTCACTGTATCCCAGTTAATCTCTGTGGCATTACTCTCTGAGGGTCTCCAAATCATCAGACAAAATAAGTATAAGTTACGTAACTCCCTCTGGGAGTCAAGATATATGACATAAACACCATTATAAAGTATGATCTGGAATAAGGAACAGCTACGCAACACAGGGAGTCACGGACGGTAACAAGCTTGTTATAAGTATAAGTTACGAATAGAATAAGCTCTGCTCTACAAGAGTCCCAGAGTGATAATAAGCTTGTTATAAGTATAAGTTACGAATAAGAATAAACTCTGTAACTCTACGGGAGTCTGAATAGAACTATAGTTTATTTATAAGTATAAGTTATTGCATAAGAGAGAAACTCTGTAACTCCCTCTGGGAGGTCCAGAGACAAGTATAAGTCAGTATTTTCGGTACTCAGTGTCAGTAAAACAGTATAGAGTCCAGTAGTACCTAAAAATTTACTCTGCGTATCGATAAAATAAGTATAGGATTCTTATTAGTACCCCGATACTCATTATCGGTAAAATAAGTATATGTATCACATTATGATCTGTACACCTTTATGGACTAATGTCTGTACGATGTATTATATCATATGTGATCGATTTATTCGAAACATCGTACTTCTGAATACATGCATAGATAAGATCTGATACAAGTATTACTCAGAAATACTAATATAGGATTCAGTAAGACTGATATAATTACGTAAGACAAGTATAAGTTCCATAAGACGATTATAAGTTCCATAAAGAATAGTATAGAATTTGATTAGTAATACCAATACAAATTTAAGTATAAGACCGTTATAAGTTCGTAAGACCAAGGTATAAGTTAAGCTAATACATGTATAGATCCAGAAATCTAGTATGGTAACAAACAAAAGTATAATATCATGTAAGACAAGGACATGCTCAGTAGTACAAGTATAGGATGCGTGCCTCACGGTGCCCGATCAAGGTCTAAGCTCTGTAACTCTTGAGAGATGCGGATGAAAGTATAGAGAGTCTAGCGAGTTCGAGTAGATGTCCTTTGGGAGATCTAAACAATTATAAGTCAGAGACAGTATCAAATTATAAGTTCGCGTATATGTCATTTTGGAGATGCGAATAGTATAAGTATGATACGAGAATAGTATAATCTTAGGGATCATATATAAGAATAAGTTTTGCTTTATAAGTAGAGAAAGTCCAGAGATATTTATAGAGTATAAGATGGGAATAAGAATAGCTGTAGTATAAGATCAAATAGAATAAAGTCTCTTTATAAGTGTAATACCCGAAAGCATAAGTTTGTTATAAGGATAAGTGTGGCCTTAAAACTTGTTATATGATATGAAGTATATGTATTAATCTGTGCTAACAGATTCAGAAGATTGAGTATACATTCTCTTTGTTTTATGTTATTTGTGATTCGAATTATAAATGTATGTGTTTGATGTTAGATATGTTTCACTAAGCATATGAAGCTTTAACCACGGGTTTTTAATCAGTGTGGAGTACGAGAGAAGACGTCGACAAACATCAAAAGCATCTGGCCGGGCTGACCACTTGAGGTTATTACATGTAGCAGGTTCAGGTGCTACGGTTGTAAATGAAAAGAAATGCAGTTTTGTATTTGTAAATGGGACTCGATTATAATGTATAGATTTTGATGGGCACCTCAAATTAGTAGTTCTTTTTATTTGTATATAAATTTTGATTACATTATAAGATACAGACTACTGAATGCAGATTCGGTTTAAAAAAATCAGGTAAAGAGTCCAATTATATATTTCTAGCACCGAACTCGATTCGAATCTTTATTGTAGTCGGATGAGGAATCGGGGTGTGGCAACAAACTCAGCAGGGACACTGGGGACATATTATTTAATCAGAGATATCTGCGGTTTCCTTTATTGAGAATGCCTATGGTTACTAACTTCATGATAATGGCTGATTCATAAAGGAACACATGAGGGCTTATGATCATTAGTAGGTCTGAAGACCTTTATTATCTTTGTCTTCATCACGAAACTCAATTTTTCTTCAAGATTTGAAATGTCTCAATGAAGCAGCTTGGTAAAATCATGTAGCCTAATTGATGGCAACAAATGCTGACTTACCATTAGTCATGTATAATGTATAATCATACACCATGCTGGAAATCATTCTGATAGTCGAATTAATCATTTCTCGAATTTGTGGTGTAATAGCCTTTAATTGGTTGCTTGAACTCATAAATTGGTTGTGAATAAATCATGATTCGTAGAGCTATACCATGGATCTTTCTTATCACTTCTAATACACAAAGTTATGTCTGATCTGATGTGGAAATTCAGTGCTTATAAAGGTATAATCTTGGAAATAAAGATAAACAAAAGTTAAGCATAACTTTATCAACCTAAGTCTATTACATCGGATATCTTGGTGCCTCCATTGAGAATAAACTCTGACTATTGAAGCTGCATCAATGGTAATTGATATCTATGAGGAATATATGATTAACATAATCCCACCAGCAGTTAGCGGCCTATAAAATTAAGCGACCACGGCATTCTCTCGAAGAGTTAGAGGCAAACCTGATGAAGCGGCTTAGCCAGGGTCATGACTATTTGATAATATTAAATCATCATGGCTCATCATAGGTCTCATCTAATGTGTATGAATTCACACGATTCCTCCCAGATTGCTAGACCCTTGGACTGACTATGAAAAAATAATCTATTTCCAAGTTGTTAGATAATCTCTATGGGTTAGTCCACTTTATTATTTGGAGCTAATGTGATAAGTATTCTGGTCTTAGGCATATAATGGGGTTTGAGAGGTTTGTCCTTAAATAATCAGATGTCTTCTTTGAGGAGCTATATGACATAATACTTCCTTTAATTGAAAATTTGATATGTTTGTATGGAGCTAGAGTAGGTCGACTAATCATATAATGAGAAGGAATGGATTGAAGGCTAATCTTGATACATGATAACGTGCACTAATAGATTATAAATCTCAATTCATACCAGGAGCTGAGTTGTACGTAGTGATAGTAGGCCATAGAGTTGAGCTTTGGGTCTTTGTTATTTACATAGGGTGCTAACTGAAATTAATTCTTTCTAGTAGGATATTAAATTAACTTCAAAAATGTATTTTGAGGGGGCTAGTGCACCTTTGGGTTTTAATGGTTTTCTAAATGAGCTCCTGGTTGGCAAGGGTTGGATAAGTTAAGTTCCTTGTTACGACTGAGCATTAATTATTATAAAGTGTCATAGAGTTCTTTGGTCGATGTCTTTACGTTGAGCAACAAATTGATTCGAATTGGATATCTTGTGGGTTGATTATGTTAAGCAAATAAAAGCTTAAAAATGATTAAATTGGACTTTACTATTAGTTAGTTATATTAATAAATAAGAAGATGGTGATTGACCATTGAGCTCATGAATGTCATTAAAGGTACTCGGGGACACTCTTGGTGTGAGCGCGTATGACATGAATTAGGTTTGAACTTAAAGTGTGTATGACATGAATTAACTCTTGCGGAGCCTTAAAGTTTGCATGTGTAAGTACATGAATTAACTTCTTTATTTACTGTGCTATAAATTAAAAGGCCACAAAACTCCATCCATATCCCACTCTACTTTGACACGTATTCCCACCCCACGATGTTATTTACCGGAACAACGATAAGCCAGCGAGATTCGCGCTCGATCGTGGTCTGATAGGGTATGATCACCCGGTGACTTGACGTTGAAATCGGAAGGTATAAAACATGAAGGAAATGGCGAGAGCACCGATTTTCGGCTGAAATTGGTATATCCGGGCGATGGCGATTGTCACGGCGCTGCGACACCAGATCCATCGTGGCGCCGCTGCTCATGGGACTCTGCTGACTTGGTGTTCAAATACGGGCATTTGTTTGCGTGAAAATGCAGCGAGGTTTGTGGATGATCGTCCCAGCTTGTGTCTCAAAGAACTCTCATCAGCCTGAGGCTGAAGTAGCTATCTCTGAGCTTTCGTTTGGCATAATAAGTCCTTCTCGAAAAGTGAATGCGAGTGGAAATTACTTCTTATGGAAGGAAATCAGGAATGATGTCTTTCATGTTTTGAACTAGCTTCTAATACTTAGATCACCTGTCCCCATAATTGCTTGATTGTTTTTCTAGTATTCTTTGTGTATGTTTTCAAAATAATATCTTCAAACTACATATTTTGTAAAATAATTCAAGAATTTAAAAAAAAAAAAAAGAAATTTTTACATTCTGAAGTTGAAAAAAAACATATTCTTTGAAAGTACATTTTTAATTTTAACAAGTTTGGAAAATAAATTCAATGCTTTAATCGAAACAAATTAGGGTAGGTTATGGTTCAAAGTAATGGAGGAAAGAAGAATTTTATAAGTTTACGCTGAATGGAGAAATAAAGCAAGAAAGCTGATTAAAATAATATAAAGAGAATTTCTTTTTCTTGTTTTTTGGTGTTTCTTTTTGTTTTTTGGCGATATCACGTGGCTTAATGAAAAGAAATTTTTAACTGTAGTGCTATTAGTTGAACCTGCTAACCTAGGCAACTCTCTACTTGGGCCTTTGGGTCTTTTACATGAAAAATGCTAATTTACCTTTAACATATTAATTTAATTAAACGGTAAAATATGAGATTAAAGAATATCTTTTAAACATAGCGTTAAAGCATCATGGATCTGTCATTACATAATTTTTTTTTCAATTTTCTTTTTATGAACTTGCATTTCATGGGCATTCTTACTTGACTGAAAACCCTTTATGTTTTAGAAAAGTAGAAAACACCACAGAATTTTGAAAATAAGAATTAGATTTAGAGGATACAGTACCTTCAAGAAAGCTGGGGAGCTCTGATGATCTCCAAATAAATTCATTATCTACTAAAAATATTGAAAAGATTTTGGCGTTTTCATTAAATTAATCAACAAATGAAATTCCACACTAATATACAAATATATAATGGCATAATGGATTTAAACTTGGGGTATTTAAATATACATATAGTTGTTTAAGGAAATGAATCTGACTGTTAAAACTTAAAAATTCGAAAACTAATTGTTATTTGTTTGTATCTGAGTGATTATTTCTAACATGCATCCACGAGACCAGTACTTTGGCATCATGAACACTAATCTTGGAATATAGTGGTAAAAATCAAGACTATATATATATATTGATAATTAGAATAAATGCAGTATGAGTGAAGCAAACAATATATATATATATATATATATATATATATATATATATATATACCTCTCTCTATACTATATATATATATATATCTGGAATTTGTGGCAGCCACACTAGAAGTTAAATTTTTGGGATTATGCACATAAGAAGGCATATGATGGTGAAGTTAGACTGGTTATCAGGCCATCTTTTCCAAATTTCTGCAAGAAATTCTAATTATACTCGTAAATACATGTGTGCCTTATTCGCGCCTTTTATTTATAGCATTTTTCTTGTGTGTTTCTGTTTTAACACATATATTGAAGTTTGGTAGAATTAATTTCGAAACTCGTTCAAAGAACTAAAATTTTTTATCTTATTATCACACAATACGAAAGAATAAGAAATACCAAGGCAATGTTAATAAAAAAAAGTTTACAAACAAATTATGATATAAACTAACTACTATTGATACAAAGGTACCTTTAATATGTGTTTTCTTTTGATTGATGTATTTGTAAATTAAAATTTTATTTCTTTGGATGATTATTATTGATCATGTACATAGTATGATGGAGGAATTACATTGTATTAACATTTGGTCTTTAATTAATTGATACACCTATAGGTATTTAGATAAACTTTAAAACTTATTCTAGTTTTTGATGATGCTCATCATTCTCCTAAAGTACTAATAACATAAATAATAGAAATTTTCTTTGAAGTGAAAACTTATGTATTATAAAAGTAGCATCAAAGAACTATTACATGACAATACTATTGGAGCTCTTAACATAAACCTTGATAGCATAGGGATTGACATTAAGTGCAGCAGCGTGGAAGCATAGATGGTAAGGTATTGAACACAAGTGAACCAAATTATCATGTTGACTACCTCCACACTCCATACCCTTCACGCCCACGCCTCCTCTAGATGCATACCTAGCGTTTATGATTTGTTCATATGCTTGTGGCCCATATTAAGAATCTACAGTTTATGAGTGATTTTAATTTTGATGTAGACCACCTGATAATGCCTTTTGGATAACTTTGGCTATTTCATAACTCCATTTGTTTTTGTTTTTCAGATTTTATTGCTTTGAAACCTGTGATTTGTTTGGTTTGTTTTGATGGAGTTTAGTTGTTTTTCATTGTTTTATCGATAATCTATTAAGGGACTAACATCTGATTGGTTAGGGGGTGTGATTAATGTATATATTTTCAGACAGTGACGTTTTTGGACATAATTCATATGCTTTTAGGTCCACTTATGAGTGGTAGGAAGATTTATGCCCATACTTTTGCGATTTCTTGGTCCCGAACAGTTGTTACTAATGTTTTCGTGGATTTTTGCTATTTTGAAGCCATTTGGTATGATTTCAAATCTTGGAAGCATGGGTTCAGCAATGAGGCGTCTCACGAGTATCTACCAGTTTTGACTGGAAGCAACTAATGGGTTTTGAGACTCAAATGAAGGAGAAAGAAGGATCGAAAGTGAAGAAAACAAGTTTAAGCTCTCATTACAGAAGTAGTAAATTTGTGTTTTCAAGCCCTCCAACACTATCGATTTCTTTCTATTTTTTGGCCTCTAAGAGAGGGACAGACTATGTAACAGTTTCAAAAGAACCTGGAGTTGTTCATTGGCTATTTAAATGAAAGGAAGAGTAAAACGATCTCATTTCATTCTTGTTTGGATTACATTGCTGCATTTTCAAACTTTGAATGGTTTATCTGTAACATTTTTCAAACATTGTTTGCTACCACCAGTTCTTAAGGGATAATGCGAATCTAGACTGAGATTTAGGGGTGATCCAAGAGGTACAAACTTCATAAAGGCATTAAAATTTTACTATGAGAAACTCCCGAATAAGGTTGGATTTATCAGCTGAAATTGCATTCTAGTTGTTGGATGAACTGGTATGTATTTATATAATCCTTTAACAAATAACTCTACTTAATTGGAGCTTGGTAAAACTCTATAAGCACATTGGATAGTAGTTGAAATCCTTTTATCAGTTGTAGATGATGGGATGCCTCTTTTCATTCGAAAAGAGTTTAGTTAGGTACCTAGGTTGGAGGTAAGTACATGTCTTAATTACTATACATGAGAACCTTCTTTATCTAAAATTGAGTATAATGAGCTCCACTAGATTTACTTTGGTGGCGGACTTCAACCATCGAAAATTAGACACACACTTGTTATAATGTAAATTAAATTGTCCCAGATTAAACTTATAACTTTTTTTAGACCATAGTTACAGTGATGTCAAAATTTTATAAGGTGTTTTTCACAGAGCTTTTTGCTTGTTGCAACCATGGTCGATTATCATTAAACATATAACTTTTTAAATTATAGATTTGATAATAGATATCCATTTAAATTATTTTTACTAACATATTGTTCATTTGCAAATTAATATCATGAAAATATTGATAAGAATTATATAAATTATATAAAAATTAATTTAAAAAATTAAAGTTATTTAATTTTTTAAAGTGTCCTATAATAATGATCTGAATTTTATAATTATGTAATATTTAATATTTAAAAGTAAATATATATAAATTTATCTAACCTTAGTATATTTAATAAAATATAAAAAATTATAATAGATTTATAAATATATTTTTTATTTAAAATATTTATAAATTTTTTTTATAAATCTATATTTAATAATTACTATAAAATACACATATTTAAAGTTAAATGATTATATATCATCCTCGACTCTTATGTATGGGAAATATATCATCCCAGCCAGTATATATCGATTAAAAAGTCATTGTATTTTTGTTGTGGTGAATTGGACTTCATGTAAAAAATCATTAAGAATTGATCTAGGAGGATTGAGCGATCAACTATATGTTAACTCTCCTCTTCGGACAACTAGGATTTTTATTATCTCTTAGATGCCCCAGAAACTAAATGACCCCTAATTGACAGACTTTGAAGACCTTCATTCATCTTCGGTATATTATTCACTATAAATTTGTTCAATCATTTAAAAATCTACAAAATTATTATTTATATCTTAATTTGATTTTTCTTTAAATTTAGATTAATTAGGCCATCGAAGATATAAAATGCATCCAGTGGATGACCTAGAACAAGTAGAGGCTACAATAAACTTAGGTTATCATTAGAGTAGAGGATTTGGGTTTATAATTTTTGTGATCATCAGCACTAATCTAACGATTAGCTAAGGACGATTAATCCACGGTGTAATTATTTGGGAGCTACATTGCACACTAGATGACATGTGGAAATTGATTTTCATTTTCATGAAAGGTAATCCAAGTAACCTCACCACATCTTTGCACTTTATAAATTTTTTGTCATCTTCACCAAGGCCTTGAGCTCAATGTTTTTAGACACTCTAAGACAGTTTACTGTCAATGCAAATCCATTCCACAATAGATATCCTCAAACTAATAAAAGATAAACATGGAAAGTTATATTTATCTCTCAATGTATGTTAGTTGATATTAGTAAGCTTTATCTTTATCAATTTGTTTTCTGTTTTAAAATTAGGACTATTACCAACATAAGAACAGCAAACTAAGACAGCATACTAAGTACTTAAAACAAATTATAAATTTTTAAAGAAATTTAAAATTTGATTACATTTAGTTCTAATATGGAAAATACAAAGAAAGAAAATGAAGAGAAAAGTAAGAAGGAAAGTATAAAAGATAAAAGATAAACTCAATGATTAACACTTGCATTTGTAATTACTTCAAACTCATTTATAATTATTTTATAATTGATTGATATAAAGATTAAGTAACAAGAATATATTAGATTTTAAATAAATTTAATTTTTTTCAAATTCTTTCATAAAATAATCAAACATAAGAAATTAATTTTGTAAGGATTTTTCTGCTTTACTACTTTTTGGGAACCAAACACATACAATTGCTAGGTATATGAAAATACAGTATTACCATTTTATTATTTAAAAATACATGTGAATTTAGTAATAACTATTAAATAAAAGATCAGGTTGCCATTTGTACCTTAGAGTTGAAAGTTCTAAGTACGAAAATATATGTAGTTTACTTATTATATTCTAAATATTATGTTGTATCATTTATACATATTTGAGGTATAGAATTATGGATCAACTCATTATATTATAACTGAACCATAATTTTAAATTTAGACCAGAATACTTTCTATGTTTCAGGCACAATATAGAACATCAAAACAATTCTAAATCTAAGACCACATGAGTTAGTGCTTTGTGAAGAGATTTGACTCCTCAAACTCCTAGGTAACATAGCTAAAATCGTAACATGGATCCAAAAACCCCCTCAAGGTCTTGAAAATTAATGTCAGTGTGTAGCTCGACTCGAAGAAGAATAAGAAAGCAGAATAAAAAAAAACTGGAGCAAGAGTCAAGATTTTCAATATGAATCAGTCTCTAAAAACAATAACATAAGGTGTTATTTATAAGCACAAACAAAATCCTAATGGATAATCCCAAAAATCATAATGGATGAAATCAAAATCCCCAATAGATAAATCAGAAAATATTGTAGATAAAATCCAAAAAATCACTATGGACAAATCCAGTTAAATTAAATAAATAATTAATAGTAATAAAAGTGCTTACGTTGGACTTGGGGCTTCCTATCTCATTTAGGCCGGATATATAGACTCTTTCTACATGCATTGATTTCTCAGGGTTGAAAGAACTCGACTCAAAGTGAAAGGAAAGGTACTGTCAAGCCGATAAGAGAGAATCAAATGGCGAAGATCATCCTCCACATATCCGAGTAGCATCAAAATGTCCAGGGCGACCATACCATTTGACAAAGAAAGCGGCGAAACCATATCTACAGAACTGCTGAACTCATCATACGAGGGATGGCATCACCGTCTCCTTAGAAAATGGTACTTGAAGGCATAGTGGAGTGCACTTCGTTGCTAGCTACTGAGACACTAGAAGGCAAAGTGAAGGCTCGAGGTGCCTGGTAGTATAAGTCTCTACATTGAAAGCAGGCTAATATCCATATCGTTAGGCAAATCGAGAAGATATGCATTAGATCCCGTGAATGATAGAATAAGGGCCCGTGGCTCTTGCCCAAAAGTTTTTAAGCGTTTTTTGGGATGGTCGAGGCGAATGCAGTCATAACATAGTCACAAACATTAATTCTTTAGATATCGTGCCACGTGGCCTGACCAGTTTATACTCCTCTGACTAGCAGAAATTTTTACTTTAATCTCGGCGTAGTAAGTCATGGATGTGTTTCTGAAAGTTTTCTGCGAGTTCGGATACACGCGCGCTCGAAATTCGTAGGAACAAGATCAATAGGTGTGTGGGGTGAGTAGCCATTAACAATTTGAAAAGGACTTTGGGCCCTGAGCGGTTGCGAGTGTTATAGCGAGCTGGTGTTGACAAGAAATTAAATCCCCGAGCACCTGTTTTATCGACTGACACCTAAGCATATTACCGGACTCGATTAACAGCCTCAGTTTGCCCATCGGTCAGGGGATGAAAAGAGATGAAAATTTAAGAGTAGTGCAAATGATCTCAAAGTTTTGTTTTCAATAATAACAAATTTCACATCTTTATCGGATTGATGGTGGAAATGACCATACGATTTAATAACTTCTCTAAAAACAATTCTTAACATATGAAGCATCATTGGTTTTGTTATGGAATAAAATGTGCCATCTTAGAAAATCTCTCAAACCCAACAACCATCTGATCATGTCCTCTGTCTGGCGATCCAGGCTCAAAGTCCACTCACCAACATCTTTCTAGGTTCATGTGAGGAAGCGAGGTAAAAAGGAGTATATAAGCGGTGTTTTGTTTTAGCCTTAGCTATCGACGTATTACGCATTGTGCAGCCTATCACAGCAACATCCTTTTTAGAGAAGGCGATAAAGCACATCTTGACCAAGCGATAGTTTTATCACTCCCGAAATGTCGGTACAAACCACTGCGTGCATCTCGAACTAATAAATCACTAAATGATGTTCGAGGAATGCTTTCAGTTTAGTCACTTTAAACAAATACCCATTTTCAAGGGAAGTCGGATACTCTGTGATTTACCATTGCTAACCTCATTATAAATAATACGAGTCGAGGACATACGGAATACTCATTTTCATTCTATGAATGTGACATGAGCACTCACGAGTGAGAAGTGATTGCCGATTAAGTGCATGTGACTTTGTTTTTCAATACCCGAGCGATGATTAATCTGAAAGAATATTCATTCAAAATTCAGCCACTTAGCATGTCGAGGCGATTCGATTTCTTTTGTGAGTTTAAATATCGCCCAAAGAAAGCAGTGGTCGGGGAAAGCGACCTGAGTCGGTCGACAATGATAAGAGCCTCCAGCGGACTCACGCACTTCATATGCATAAACTCTTTATCATGTGTAGAATATGTCTTTTTATCTGAGTTTTCACTAAAAGAAAATTATACGGGTGACCTTCTTGACTCGAAGACACCACGATACCTACGATGCATCATGACAACCTCGAAAACTTTAGTAAAATCGGGATATCTGGCTGGTGCCTCAGTCATTCGACCTTGAGTTTCTCTAAATGCAGCTAGAGCATTAGACCATTGAAACTCCTTATTACTTTAAACATTGATGATAGGAGCCGTAATGAGTCACTTTAAATCCTTGCAAATCTCACATAAAAGAAATTGCAAACCATGAAAACTAGTCTCGGTGATAGATTGTGGTTCGAGCCACTCCTATGCTTTCTAACCTTTTCGAGGATCAGCTAGATGCCATGTTGAACCTGATAAAGCCTAGAAAAGCACATGTTGTTGCATAAAAGAACACTTCTTAAAGGTTAACATAAAGCAGCTCATGAGAGAGTGAGTAAAACATCTTAGGTGTGTTAAATGCTCTTCTTTGGATTGGTATGATCGATATGTCATCAAAGAATAAGACCACCATAAATTTTACGATGAGAGATTTGTGGGACATGTGTGCGCTCTCGGCCCAAAGTACTAGGAGCATTGGAAACCGACGAGGCATGACCTAACCACTCAAGCAAACCATCGCATGTTTAAATGCGAGTTTCCTCATCTCTGGTCTAACCACGAGATTTGATGATAACCACTACGCAAATCTATCTTAGAACATTTAGAACCAGCTAACAAGTCGACCATATCCTCGAGGCGGGGATGAAATCTATATTTGGCTTGTGATCTTATTGATGGCTCTCTTATCACACACATTCTCGAGATCCATCTTTCTTGGGTGTCGCCAGGCGCCTTTGCAAGGACTAAGGTTGTGCCTAGCAAATCTCTTTCTAAAAAGTCCCAGCTACTTTGTCGGCTCATCTCTATCTTTGGGATTCTGCATCACATAATGTGGAAGGATTAGGCGGGTTGAGAACACAGGCTAAATCTATAGCATGTTGGATGTCTCTTGGAGTGTTAGTTATTTAGGTAACTCGTAGACTCCATATCAACAAAATCATCTAACAAATTCTTCACTTCAGAAGAACATGGCAAATTGAAGATGGAGGAAACTTCTTTTGCCCTTGTCATAGCACATACAGTCTCAAATCCTCTCTCTCAGCTGCACATTTTAAATATCTGGAAAATTCCTTTTGAAGGATTTAGAGATGTCACGTTTGATGCAAACTTTAGGCTTATGTGGTCTAAAATAATATTCTTGCCCTTGTACTTAAAGAGAATAAATGTTATCTTTATCAAAATTGGTAACATTAAGATCATAAACGAGCTACAAAGAACATGGCGAAGAACATCCGTAGGTAGCACCTCGCAATAGATTTCATCCCTTATAATCCCAGTTTGAATAGAGACCTAGACACCTTTGGTGACGAGGCAAAAGTGCTGGTCATTCACCCCCGAAGCTCATCTAAAATGGTTGGATGTTGATTACACTTTAGGTTGTAACAATTAACGGCATCCTTAGAAACCATTCATTGAGCTTCCAAAATCACTAACTTACATTTCTTATCTCACTTTGTATATTGTGACAGAAAAATACTAGTGAACAATTATCATTATCTATAGTTGTGGATAACACACCTTGAACCACAAACACAGCGTCTTTATCACAGTTTTCTCATAGAAGACCATCTTCATCACGGAATAAATCCTAAAGTTCGATAATTTGGTCTTCCTCATTCTCTTGAAATACTTTGTTCAACATCTATATTAATGCGTTGAGGACAACGAGAGCGCCACAATATGACCCTTATGACACTTATGTGAGACAGTCGATGAGTTACTGGCCTTGAGCCATTAGAAACAGGGAAGGGAGTTATGCATGACTAGACTCTCCTTTTGCTCCTAATGTTGTATTAGGCGTAGGATTCTGGATTTGATGACATGGATTGGGACTTAGAGTGACCTGGCCAGTAAAAGGGAGTGCCGGTGAACTTCCTCGACTCCACAGGCTTTTGGGCATGCCTCCTCAGTGTGGGCATGCAATCCCAACCATTCTTTGAATGTCGAGACACAAGACCATTAAGCAGAAGCCAGTCTGCGAATGACAAATTGGTCCTCGACATGGAGACTCGCTCACCCAAGTCTAACTTCCTCAAATTTAGTGAATATTCGGCTACACTAGAGTCATTTGTTTTAGATTAAATATGGTGGAAAACAATTGGCTCTTATATGATGGAGGAATATTACTTTTCTTTACAACTTTGCTTTCATATGACCCGTTGGGTGATGGGTGGTTCCTAGACGAAGCATGTCTTGCAACATTGTGCGGTACATCTTGTTTACAGATTGGTTCATTTCATTTTTAAACCAGTTAGTTCACTATCAATCATTTCATACCAATCAAAATATTCTCGATAGCGACTATTATTCAGAGAAAACATTTGGATCCAGCATTATACCATCAGTCGAAGCATGCTTAACTTTTTGTGATGTCCAGCACAGGATTTTATCTGCTGTCTATCTTGATCTATACCTCAAACACCATTAACCTAGGCTGGTAACCGTGAGGGCGACATCTTCTCTACTAGATTTGATGATAAGAAATTTGCCTTGGCAATTTGGTTGACCAATCTAATGGGAAGTTGACATTCTGCGGGATAGAAATTGATCACGAGTTAAAAATGGGTTCTCGGTTGTAGAGTAACCTTGTGTGATTGGCTTGATTGAATGACTACCCGTGAAGTTCATTTGCAATTGTCATACAGGCCATTTCTGATTTATCATATTGATGAACCCTTTGAAGGGACTTAGAAACCCCAGATGTTTGAGTGACCAGCGTGTTTTTGCGGTTTCATCGACATAGTCACCTATCTATGTTTAGAGATGTTTTCAAAGAAGTGTTTTTTATTTATTTCATGAGTTTTTTTGTTCGAGGGCAGATTGGCATTGAGTCAATTGACCACACATTAATTTAAGTACCTCTAGATGTGAGGAATGAGTGTGCATTGTTGACATCATGGTGATGAGTAATACAAAGCTGACTATCATTTGAATCTTAGAGATAAGGCTTGTAGTCTTAAGTGAGAATTATTGAGTCTCTCGATTGGATCATTTTGAGTTGAGTGAAAGAAGATCTGTAATGTATCACTTTTGGTAGTGACATACTTTGAGATAGAATCTAAATTTCTTGATAAAGAAATTACATAAACTATATATTATCTGACAAACCTGAATCTAAAAATGTAATGTGATTATATGCTCGCGAGTGCTGAGGTCAGAAAGAATAACTAAAAGAGCAAAAAAAAATTTTTAAATACTCTTTACATGCTCTATCCGAAAGAAAGCTGAAACCTAAATGTGATCAAAAATAAAATATGTAAAATATCGAATATTATTTGAGTTTTGAAAGTAAAGAAAATGTACAGTGAAGGAAGAACACTTTTAGGACTTTCTGATTCCTTAGCGTGGTTCTTGAGGAAATCAAATCCAAATTAATAATTCGTTCTATAAAAACAGGTGGTCAATTTTGATACGAATGATCAGGATTACGACCCCAAAATCGTCGATGGCGTCAGCTGGACCAAGAAGGGTAAAAATTGATCTAAAATTTAGAGCCGAACCATGTAGCCAGTTAGAAGACCCGAGCTCCACGGGGAGATTCAAATCTCGTGAATATCATGGATTCTTTTTCTTTGTGTAAAATGGTCGTGAGAGAATATATCTCAGTTATGAAGAATATGAATAATAGAAATGTGCAAAATTGGCTACTTGAGGGGAAGATATTCATGAAGAATGGGACACAAAACCAGATACTCCCAAAAAAAATACTATATTACGAATGCTCCACTATCCATGGCCCCACTGAGGATTGCACAGAAACACATAATAGAAATTCAAGTGATGGTGGAGGGTCGAGTGTGCGTGTTTTCTCTCTAGAGCCGACTTCAAAATCTATCTGGATGGTGGGTCCATAAACAGTTTCAAGTCTTGGGGTGCAGTGGATGATCTTTGGTTTATAGATGGTGTAGGTACGATTTTGGATACGCGATCTTTGGAAAAGAAGCTGCAGGCGGATCTGGTCAGTAGGAAGAAAGCGAAGCTGGGTTGTGATGAAGGCGTGAGCAGTTTGAAAGAGCAGAATAGAACTTAAGTCTACGGATTAAAGTGGAAAAACACATTATGGCCCGATGGAGCAAGTAGGACTGTTAATCATGTGAGTGTATCTTAGTGTTTGGATTTAATTTGCATTAGCAGTGAGTTTGTATAACTGAATTATTACTTAGTTCTGCAGGGTAAAGTCCTTACTAATTGATATTGGCTCTCACCCCACACACACATTGATCTTGTTCACTTCTGCTTTCTATGCGATGTATCACGAGACTGCGAAACTTTGCAAAACACATCCATGACTTACATGCTGAGATTAGGCGAAAAATTTCTCTAAGTAATGAAAAAACAAGAACCGGGGGGAGAGATTGGGAACTTCGCCTACATAGACGTCGTTGTTGTCGGTTTGGCAATGTGGCGCATGAATCAGTGGACGGTAGTGATGATAATGGGATGTGAATTTTGTGACAGAAGCGTATTAAATGAGCAATCAGAGAAGTTGATCTAGGATCAAGAACTTGAAATAGCTCACTCTTCAGTCTAGGATCGAAATTTGGCTGATGACCCTGATCTGGCTTGACTCACGAAGAATAAAGAAAGCGAATAAAAGCAGGCGAATTCTAGTTTTCAATATTAATCAAGTCTCTAAACTGATAACATAGATATTATTTATAGCCTGAAACAAAATCCTAATGATAATCCCAAATCATAATGGATAAATCCGAAAATCCACAATAGATAAATTGAAAATATCTTTAATAGATAAATCCAATACTATCCCGGATAAATCAATTAAATTAAATAAATAATTAATAACATCATAAAAAGTCTTCAGTGGACTTGGGCTTATCTCAGTTAGGCACAGATATGGACCACATAATCACAAAGTAACCAAATGGACTACTAAAAAAAAAAATGTGCTCTGTAATATATGAGAGAAGTGCGAGGCGGGGTCATTAGTGTTCAGGAACATGAGTAGTTTATGATTAAATATATAGTTCCATTCTTGGAATTTCTGGGGACCTCCTTGAGTGTGAGCAGTATGACATGGGTTAAACTGCCCGGAACAAGGGTGTGGATGACATGAATTAACTTCTACAGACCTTGAGGTTCATGTCCATTACATGGATTAACGCTTCCACTTTCTTTTGTGCACCTCCAAATTGAGGGCTGGCCCACCCAAAACTTCGTCATCCACGCCACGATTATCTACTCGATCGGGAAACATGATAGCGACAAAGTTCCTTTTTCCCAGGCGGCCCAGAGCCAGAATGGGTTTGGATCTCCCATCTGACCTGGACATTGGAAGTCGGGAGAGTGGGGCTGTGAAGGCGAAACGGGATGCACGATTCAGAAATTGAAATTAGACTATCCAAATGAATCTTAGGTTATCCCAACGGCCTCTCGAATATATAGTAACCTTTTCACTCAATCGAATCTAGCTGACACCGGTGTTGAATACAGGGCATTACCGTTTGGGCTGCGAGCACAGGGTTTATGAATATCCAGCCTCGGCTGTTTGTAGGCCACGACTATCTACACACCTCGTTTAGCATAAATAAAGTCCTTCTCGAAGAATGTAGTGAATTACTTTCTTTGTATGGAAGGAGAATTTGTGAGAATGATGTCTTTCATGATGTTTGAACTAGCTTTCTAATACATAAATCGTTATCTATCTGTTTTGGCTAATTATTATAAGTTGTTTCTTTATTTTAATTTTTATGCATGTTAAAACAACATCATAAAAAACTATTAAGTAATTAAAGAAAATTTTCCTGCATTCCAAGTCTTAAAATAAATTAAATGCTTGATGAACATAGGAGAATTGGAGTAAGGAAATATCTAGATGTATGAGTAACATTGAGACTCTTTTAACTAGCTAATTCTATTATTTTTCCTTTTCTTTCTTTTTTCTTTTCTTTTCTTTTTTTTGAAAATGTATCAGTGGCTTTATTTTATTTTATTTTTAAATATGAAACAAAAATTTACCACATTATTTTGATTAAATTCTACTCCATAGAATATTAGTTCAAAACTACATTAACCTAGCCAACTTTCTTTCTCTAGTGGTGAAGGCCCCCACTTAGGTTGTTTGACATCAAATAATATTAAACCCCTACATCTTATATTTAAAATTTAAATATTATAATTTAAGTTAAAAACTATCTGATTTGCAGCTCAAGTCAATATATTTTAACTTTGAAATAATCAAAATATGATTTATATTGACATCCTAAATGTGACTTTTCATCATACTTGTATAAAGGCTTGATATTAACTAGGAGTCATCAAGAAAATTAGTATGCAAATAGGAAAACTAATTGGATGCTCGAAAGTCAAGTGGGGATATTAATTCCTTAATTATCAAGACAAATTGAATTTACAATTTATGCCTGTATTTACTTTTTCATTCATGTTTCAAAAACAATATCTAAAACTATTTTTAAAAGTAATTAAATTGTTTTCAAAAATAATACATTTTACTACAATATTTAGAGTTGAAAAAAAAAAGAAAAGAAAAGCATAATTCTTGAAAGTCAATAATTTTTTAATTTTACCAAGTTTGGGAAATGAATCCAATGCAGAACTATTGCTCTAGTAGTTGTAGAACTATCATGGAACGATCCAATCCTATCCTATCTTAAGGAAATTGATATTATTCAACACTCTCTCTTATGGTGCAATAATTTGGGAGCCATATTACACTCTAGAATGAATCATGTAGAAATTAATTTTCATTTTGTTCATGAAAAGGTTCTCCAAGGTGACCTCAATGTTACATGTCTCTACAACTTATGAAATAAAGATGAAAAGTACATAGAAGAAATTCACTGAAAAGTAATAATATATAATAATGATGTTTTAGTCGGGGCCATAAAAAAACCATAAAATGGTTTGTAGGGAGGAGTAAGAAAAGGATTACTATACATACGGTCTAAAGCCGAGGGAAATGAATGGCCGGGACTAAGGGTGGTAATTCGTATCCATGGGTCGTGTTCGTATCGTGTCAATATACGAATCATATTAACATTCGTTAACCCAGGCAGAAACGGGAATAATAAACGTGTCGTGACATTATCTGCAACCATTTGACCATTTATTTATTTATTTTTTTTTTTTTTGATGAGTAAATGCGATTTTATTAAAAGCCAAAAGACCCAGGAGGCCCTGCAGTAAAGGGACCTGAGGGAGACAAGGAAAACAAGAAAACCCCTGGCATAACCTGTTTGTAAGTCGAAAAAAATCGGCTGGGATCTAGACACATTAGTCAAATTACATATTTGTACAGGACCGATAATTCTGAGGAATGGGCCTTCATCCTCTGGTAAGAAAGCTCCTATTTTCAAAAGCGATGTTATTTCTTTCACGCGAATAGTCGGAAACAATGTGAGGCGTGCCATCCAGAAGCCTTCTTAGTCTCTCCCTGCTGGAGCCACGCCACGGGGATGGGGGTTTTGAAGCGACCGAGAGCATGATTCACCCCAATCGCAAGAGAAGATCCATGCCTTAACTAGCCACGGGACGGTGTAATAACAAATGGTCGATGCGTCTCTTCATCCTTCCCACAGGAGAAACATCTATTAATTTAGAGCTCTTCCTAGTTTTTTAACGGTGATCGAGAAGTGACACCTTTTCCCAAAGAAGCTTCGAAGCGAAAAATCATCTTGGTTGGAACGATTCTCGAATAAATTTGGTGGGAAAAACGATCAATTTGACTGAAACGAAACTAGAAAGTTTCATAGAAAAACACCCATCTTTAGCTCCTCTCTGTAAGCATGAATCATCTTGGTTTGAAGAATTCTTTTATCTTGTAAGGCTTGGAGAAGATTTTGAATCCTCCACTTCCCCCGATCATTAAAGGCACATTGAAGCGGGGAGTCAAACCCCTTTATCACATGAAGGCTCCCGGCCCATGACCTCTGAGACCTCTTTCTATTACATTGCCACTGTAAGCGAGGCGGGATAAGAGAAGGAAAAGGCCTCTTCCTCGAAGCATCCTTCAGCAGAATCTCTTCCATTCCCGGAGCGTGCAGGGTGGTATCCCATTCCTTTTCTAATCTCTTCCGGACCAGGTCAAGCATCCCTCGAATTAGTCAGCCAGTAATGGCTCTTTCTCCTGAGCTTAGTGAATGACATTTCTCGGAGGACTTCCCTCTCATTTAAACGCGAATCCATTTACAATGAGCCTTGTTTGAATAACGAGGCTCTTAATACTGAACCTCCCATTTTACATGCGAGCAATGTTGACCACTTCCACCGAGACAGGTTTTTCTCCAATTGCCTCCTGAGAAAGCCCTCTTTGAATTTGTTGAGCGCGATCTAACTTTGTCTAGGCATCAGAAAAAGAGACATAAAAGTATATGGGTAAAAACGATAGAGTATACGGATAGAAGTGATCCTCAGCCTTTAGATATATTGTCTCTTCCTGAAGTCAATCTCTTCAAGCCTTTCTTGGCGCCATCAGTGAGCGGGTTATGAGGGCTCCCGAAGGAAGGCCTAAATAGGATGGCAGCCAGTACTGACCTTGCACCCGGCGCTCAGCGCCATGAGATCCATATGGCAGCGCTTCCGCGCTGAAATAATTTCGCTTTTGTTCAAGTTTATCCCTCGAGCCGGAGGTCAGATCGAACCATTGACAACTGACTTAGGTGTCTGAGTTGTAGTCGCATGCAGCGAGGAAAGGGTGTAATCTGCGGCTCGACAAATGGAAACCACCACATACCCTCTCCGTTTCTTCTCCTATATAGCGACGGATAAGCCCCCTTGAGCGGCTCTCAGTAGAGGCCATAGAGCCTCCATCCACATTCTGAAAGAATGGGAGAAGAGGATCCCTGCCTTAGACCAGAGAACTCAGGAAGAAACGGAAGGGTTCCATTCACGATAAGGAAACGTCGCGTTAAAGATGCACCATTTTAATCCAGTTTAACCATTTCCTCCCACGAAGCCCGTTTTTCCATGACACCGAGTAAATTCCGAGATTGATGATCATATGCTTTCGATATCTAGCTTCTGAATAAATACTCTCCTTTCGCGTACCGATAAGCATCTGACCTCGTTAGCGATTAACACTTGCGTAAATTTGTCTTCCCTCCACAAACGCATTTGTCTTGTTGACATACTTGTCCCGACCACTCTTTTCCTTTATTGTAAGCACAGCCATGAAAACTTTATATAAGCGCCACGCTGGCTAATGGAGTGCAAAGTCTTTAATATCCCAGCATTCTCCTTTTTAGGGATCAAAGAGTCCTTAAAGAATCCCGACCTCCTCATTTGCAAAATCCTTCATGACAGCTATAGGAAAGCCATCTGGGCGGGGCTTTATCCCATTCAATCGATAAGCATTGCAAAAAACCTCTCATGCAAAAGGGACTTAGTGTCGGTAGCCTCCCCTACGAGGACTCTTTGAAATTGGACCGAAGGCAAGGCGCGCCGAGCCTCCCGGGATGTTGAGAAGAGAGAGCGGCTGAAAGAGGCGAGTCACTTCCTACTCTTTAGCATGGAAGCCTCGTCTTTGAGCAGTTTCCATTTACTCGACCTTTTATACAATTTCTTCTCTGAGAATTAGCCATCTATGGAAGAAACTCGTATTCTTGTCTCCCTCCTTGGCCCAGGAGTTCTCTGGATTCTGCCTCGAGAAACTTCTACTAAAGGGACCGATGTTGTAATCCTCCTGCTTGAGTTTCTTACCTCAGTTTCTCACGGTCAATAAAGAAGTCATTCTCCTTCTCATCCCGATGGGTCCTCTACTGAAGCTTCACTTTTCTTTACTTGACTCTGCGAACACCTCATTCCATTATTTTGAAAAGCCTTCAAAGCTTTAGGTTTTTATAACAGAACAAGAACTAAAAGAGCCAGTGAAAATCATGCCACATGCCACCGACCCTTCAATAACTCCTTAGGCCATCGACCTTGCCGTGACTTAGTCCCGAAGGGATGGACCTTTCCTAATGCCACGCATCTAACAAAATGGAGACCGATGGTCGAGAGATTGATGCAGGCAAGGTAGTGAATAGCTTTATTAAACCAGCTCTGATCATTAGAAACGAAAAGCGATCAGTGGACACTGACAATTATTCCTTCCTCCCATGATAAAAGGACCCGCTACGAGGAATGCTCTCACTGTGAAGCCCCGAATCTTATGATTTGGAAAATCTTCTCTCATAGAGTTAGACACCTCACTTCTCTGGCTCCCGAGTGAACCATATTGAAATCCGCCCGCACGAGGCCGGGTTCCATAAGCTCTATGCCTGATTCCTCCCGAAAAACTCCTTTCTTATCCTGTGGGGCCGTAAACCACAAGAGAACATCCACTGGGAAGCCACATGCACAATCGATTTCTAAAAGCAATGAGTAGGGGAATCCAGGGTTCCATATCCAGCTGACTCCTTGTCTCTTATCGAAAAGGCGAGATTGGCGTACCCTCGCATCCGCTGTTCTCCAATCAGGAACCTTCCATGAGGCTGCTCACGAAGCCCAAACCTTCATGTGGACCTTGGTCTCCACACCATGGAAATATATCCACCTTTCGAGCTAATAAAGGCTTTGGGACCTTTCTTTATCACGGTTATTAACTCCACAACATTCCACGACACCAATCTTGGCGTCATCGAGGTTTTGCTGCATTTCCGCTGTTCCCTCTGGGACCTTTTTCATACCACTTGCCCTTGTATTTCATGGCGAATTAGATTTCTAACCTAATAGCTCATTCGCATCCCAGAACGACCTCTTTGCCGCTTTGGCCTCATTTGGATTATTTAGCGTCGATCTCACCTCAAAGAAATAAAATCTCCACTCATGTCCCTTTGTGAAGCACTAAATCACTATTAAATTTAACTTATACAACTTTCTTCGACTCTGATCTTTTCCATAATCTGTAAAAATTCCAGTCCTTACATGGCTTCATCGAAGGGCCTTGATTAGCGTTCCCCTCTTTGCCATTATCAACCGTGCTGATGACGACTCCCATCTTCCATGTGAGCCTACTTTGAATAATATTCCGGAAGGAGGACCGACCTTGAAAGGGAAGAAGAATCTTGCCCTTGGTGCGAAGGCTTGAACTCACACTCATCTCTTGTGCAGAGCTCCTTCCGCACCTTTGCCGCCGGATCCAGAAGCCTTGACCAAAGGAGGGCCCAGGAGGAGAAAAACCCTTATCCGTGGTTTTTGTCAAAAAAGCCCCTCAAACAGCAAAGGATCCCGCCTTACATTATCTACGAATCATTAACCTTGGTGATTGGAGCAGCTCCTCTCTTCATATCCTTTTCACTGGATCATCAGAAAAGCCTTCCTGCTGACACATATCCTTACTTTTCGAAAGAAGAGAAAAAGAAGGAGAATCGAGGAGGAAGACCCGCTCCACGTCCTAGAAGTTCAGGGCGTGCACGGTTTTAGCACCTCATCTCATGTTAGCTTGGTTTCTCACAGATGGACCCACCTCAGCTTTGAAATGCATGATTCCGACCTTGAAAACCGCTCACAGAAGTCGCAGGCGTGATGTCAGTGTGTGGGGGGGTGCCAGTCACCTGCGTCTCTGAGGCGATTAGGTTTTTCTCTGGAGGCATTAACGGGTTATGGCAGGGCCTGGGCTTTTGCTCCCATCCGAATAAAGGCCTGTTTCAAGAAATTTGGGCCCGAAAGGTGGGCTTGGTCCTTTCAGGGAATCTTTTCTGTCTACGGGCTTGAATAGTGGTACCCGATTTTTAAGGAGACCTCTTTTTCGCTTCTTGTTGATGCTTTTAGGCCCGTTCAGTTGGACTTGGTCCCTCTCGCCTCCTTTCCCAAATATAAGCCCCTTTTTCTTTTTTTAATTGAAACTGATTTGAGAAAGCAGGCTGCCTCGGGCGCCTCCGATTTCCATATTCCCTGCCTCTGTCTCCCATTTTCACTAGGTAGTGCTTTTTGGATCTTGCGTGGAAGAGTACCTATCGATCTGCCGCACTACAGCGCGGCCTTGATACCCGAATGACACGTTGTTAACGAATTTGAATCTCTCCTTATCATCGGTAGAAACACGCCCTCTTAGTACCGTCTTATCCATTGCTCTGCCCCCAACACGCCAGGCGGCCACCTCACATTAACCGGTTGCGGCACCACCACGGAGAGCATGCAGGAACCTCCACCATATTTTGGATTGCAAAAGCAAAGATGAACCCGTCACCACTGGCTTGGCACAGGGAAGATCTTCTCTCGATTTAACGAATTCTTGCCATGCTTGTGTGAAATTTTACGTGTCCTAAATCCACGACCGAAAAACCGCAGCGGTCCTATTCTTTTAAACATTCTATGATTCAGGCTTGAAGAGGTACAAACCTTGCGAACCCCGAACCCGCCTTTCCTTGCGAGAGATCCACAAAACAACCCAATCACGGCTTCATCTCATCATCGGCATCTTATTTTTCAAAACTTACGCCACATCTCTTAAAACTCTCTCAGCCTCATCCTTGCTCTCAAATTATGAAAGGTTCTGTAAGCCTTCTTTATACTTAGTTCTCCTTGTGAGTTCCACCAGGTGCTTTCCCGTCTCGAGGTGTCGTATTAAAGTGAAAATCTTCTCCTTGGCACCCATTTCAACTAGGCATCGTTTTAGTTGTTTCTCTCTAAATTCGACATGACCAGTGTGGCATTAAACTCTCTCAACTTTTGCGCTGAAACACCACCTGACCCTCGGCATGGGAACACCAGACGGAACTTTTTTGCCTCGAATCCAAGCAAGGCATAGCATGTAATTTCCTGCCCCATTTGTCTTCTTCTCCAGGCAGAACCTTAACCATTTCCCGCCCATCTTTTGACAAACTTTTCTTCTACCTTACACTCTGACGAGTTCTACCCCTTCTAGTAAAGCTAAGACTACTTAAATAAGCTAATCCGAGAGGTAGCTCTGGCTGCTTTCGGATAGCTCCTTGGAGTGCTGCTACTAGGCCACCTCCATGAACATTGAAAATCTTGGTCGCTCACGAGCCGGCACCTTTGTGACCCCGAAACCAACACCTTCGAATCCATGGCATAGCTGAAGCACAGTCCTTCTACTTATAAATGGTATAACTTGGAATTTATTATTTATTGAAACGGTCGGCGAGATATGATCAATTTAATTTGATTATTTAAAATAATAAAATTATAATTAAATCGTTCATGTTTAATATAAATAAACTTATTAAATTTAACATATTTATTAATTTATTATTTAAAATAATAGGAATTATAATTAATAATCGTATTTATATGAATAATATATTAAATGAATTAATTAATTAATATTATAATTCGCGGGTGAATTAGGTATTTAAGTGGTGTGCCGAATATATTCGTTTATTAAACGTGTTAGAAGGATGATATAAAATGGCTGAAAGCAGCGATTATCTTTCAGCTCGAAGCCGCCATGTGTGGATTTGTCATGTAATTTTACTAAACTCTTATCAAAGCATGATACTATAAGGGACCTATAGCCGGGAAAGGGTGGTCTAACATGCATATAACCTAATGGCGTGAACACATTGCCTCTCAAACTCCTCAGGACTATCAGACCCACTCCGGAGATGTTTTTGTTTTATATTTTATGATCTTTGGTTTGCCTCTCTTACTGACTGTAGGAAATCGTCAGAGTTGGCTGGTTGAAGGTCCCGCAACTGGGTTTGCCGTCCTGATGGGGATCATCCGGGTGTGCCAGCTGCGACAGGGTTGGATGGTATCATCGTTCCGGCGACGGTAACATATCGTTTTCAATTATAGTGGGGCTGCTACCACCCGCCAATGGCTCCGATCGAGGCGAGGCCTGACGACAATGAAACACCATCGTTTACGTCGCAATACTCACTGTTCTGTCGGCCGCTTTCTTTTCTTTCGAGCATCTCCTTCTGGATTCGGTGGCGTTGGGTAGATCTTAAGGGTTCCGCCCTGCGATAGAGGACAGTGCCAGTTTCTGGCTGCAATGATAGCCTTGTCTTTTCATCTTCCCACCAATTTCATATTTCACAATCTTAGCTTCATCCACACTTATGGATAGTTGAAATTCCATTAACTCATCCCATTCAAGAAGATTTGGAAGATGTTGTGGTGTTGCACTCTTGATGCCTCTTTCAAAACTGAACCGGGTGCAGGACTGTGATCAATACTTCTTTAGGAAGTAAAATCCATGTCTCCTCAAGCTCCAATCCATCGCCTCAAGCTATAGAGGTACCTCCGATTTCTTAGCTTTTTCATTTCCATTTTTCAATTCTTTGCCCTTTTTATTTCTCTGCAATTCCTCTATACAATCGTCTGGATCTTTTAGGGTTTGAAAAAATTTCTTTTAAGGTTTCATTTGTTAAGCTAGGGTAAGAAAAAAAAATTGCCTTGCCCATTTAAGAAATGCCAAATTCAGAAATTCATTTCAATTAAATTCAATTCATTTGTTTGGCGTGATTAGGGAGAACTGGTTGCAGGGGGGGATTTGAATCCCCTTTTTCCACTGTAAATAAATTTTGTTTCCTGTTTCGTATATTTATCTGTTAGTTTGCGGTTTGATTGAAAGATCTATTTGGATGAATTATATGGAAAATTTTACGATCCTTATCAGATCAATTTCAACTAGAGAATCACACAGAAATGGATCGGTTGTTATCTTGATTGATCAGGTTTGGTCTGTAGATACTCGTTAATCTCGTTCATTGTTTCTCATTCTGTTCATTTATTTTTAAATTTCTTAACTGGTATACTTCTCACTCTATGCTCAAAATATACGATTAATTCTTAGCTACAAATCTAAGCATGCTTCAGGTATAATCACCATAACAGCATAAACACCCACTAGAGAAATGTGGTTTAAAATTTGAATTATGTATTATATAGAGACTCCCTTAGCATCAAGAATGATCTCCTGATTAAAATGGGAATGTTTGATTTGTCAGAAAAAATTCTTGAGGTTGGCTTCTCATGGCTAAAAGTTGGATCTGAGGAAAATCCTAGAGCTTTTATCAGCAGTACTATCAAAACTATGTGTTAGAGCATTGGATAAGGGAGCAGGCTTGGTACCTCATCTTAATTAGTATTTTATTTTCAATAGAGTGGATTAAGTAAGATGCTTTGAGGTGTTGCAATTTTTTTTTGGTATCTGAAAATTAACTTTGGATTTACACATGGTTACTTTAACTTCATGATTGCAGAGTACAAGGCACCATGAAGAAGCATATACTCGTCCTAGATGTCTTGATTTTGTGCCTAGTGTTTCTATTTCAAAATCATTATCAATTGCAACATTGCTTTCACCAAGTAGCCCTTCAGGTCTAGGTGGGGTTGAGCTTCTTGTCCTTAGTTGGAACGGAATTAAGACAAATTATTACTCCCTGAAAATTATAGGATGACCTTGCATCAAATGAGCAGAGATAAGATGAACATGTTGGACGTTGGAAGGCTTGGCAGGTAGATGTACTAAGAGAAGGAGTAAGGCCAGGTTGTCTAAATGCAGTCAGATTCCCAACATAAGTGGAAGGCAATAGTTATCAACAAATAGGGCAGCTGAACCTATACTGGGGTCTAGATCACGGACATGAGACGAGAGACTTGGTGGGGTGGGTGTTTGAGAAGATGAGGAAGGGTGAGGCTGCAGATGTGCTGGATCCAACGGTTGGATCAAGAAAAAAAAGTTCAAAATCATTAGCTTTCTACTGATATGTGGCACAACCCTACCAGGTTTTTGCCAATCTTACATGTAGTAGGAACTAGTTTTCCTTACTAGTTGAAGGAAGTGATGCTGAGAATGCACCATGCTACATGGCAGGAGAGCTTCTGCAATCTATTGTTTGTCCTATGGCCTATGGCCTATGGCCTTGTTAAGTCAGTGAAAGGTAAGATGTTTTTAGTGAAGGGGAAGAAATATTTTCATATTCTAAACACTCCAGCTTTCAAGTTTTTGTGCAGTTGAGATTGAAGAAAATTACTCGAAAATGCTATGGTCTTAGGCAAAAAACCATTTGCTACTTGCTTTCCTTGTAGAATCACTTCAAAATACTGAGAACATTATCAAAGGGCTTGTGAAAATATGGTGATTCATCAAGGGGTTAAATGAGTAGTAATTATGCCCTGAAATTTAATTCCAGTTCACTCATCACCATCTTTGAATATATGCAATTAATAGTAGTGTTCCATAGCCAATTCAATTTTATAAGGCAATCATGTTGAAACTCCTAGATATCCCTCTAGAGATGTAGTTTCTAATTTGAAGGTTTAGTGGATAAACTACATATAGGAAACTGATAGAGAATTATTAATGGAAGGCTTTGAATGGTGTCTTTTGACCAAATTCTGACATGAAAATATTACCGTCAAACATACGATATCATTCTATGTTCACTGAAATTTGAAAATGTATGCAATTCTTGAACTTTATATAGCTTCTCTAAGGAGTAGGATCAAGATTTCCTGTTCATCTCTTAATATTAATCTCAGTGATTTTAACCAGGAATCTTGGAAGCAAATCAATTTTCTGGCATTGTCCTCTGTGCTTGAGGACATTAATTTGAAAACTTTGTAAGACTTCTCATTTGGTCTTCCTTTAATTCTTGACTTCTTGATCTTTGTTCATTTTAGTGCATATGTAATATTAGAAGAATATCTGAATTTTATTTGGTTCATCACTGTGTTGTTGCAGGATCTGTCATCAATCAGTTTTCTGAAATTTTGCCAACAACTCTTGCTGGGCTAGAAACTTAACAGATTTGTATGGATTTACAATATTATACAAGCAAGAAACAAAGGAGTTTTTATACTATTTTCCTTGAGTACATTGAACTGAATGATAGTTATTAAATATCATTTTTATTTGTACAATGCAGTAGGATGAAATGATAACAACCTGAGTGGACCAATACCTGATTTTATATAAAATCACACTATGTTAAAGAGAATTTTGAAGCACCACTTTACAAGATTTAAATCCAACATTCAAATTTACTCGTGAGTGCAAAGCTTACATTGAAAATATTGTCTAGAAAGATTTCCTTGTCCGTTTAAGGGGCCTCATTGTTTCGCTCCTTGCATCCTCAGGAGTTTTCATGTCCATTAATGAAATATGAAGCATTTCAAAAGAAGCGTTAAGATATCAGAGACTGGTCCATTAATGGTGCACTCACAGGAGTTTCTCTGCTGTTCAATATCTGTTTCATTGTGGCTCTGGTTTTATCTGGACCCGTAGGATTGTTTCTTCTTGTATAACTTTCTTTCCTTTTTCTTCCCTCAATGTTTAGTCATGGAATTATCAGCCAACAGTCAGAATAATTTCATTTAAATAAGATTCTAGTTTTGAACTTTCTGAAACTAAAATGCAGCTCTAGAGGACTCAAAATGGGTCATTTGATAGGGATGATGGAAAAAGGGTGAGAAGCAGCTTTACTCTAATGATAAACAGCATGATCTGACCAACTTGGGGAAGAAATTCAGCATCTAATGCCCAATGTCTGAAAGTTCAAGATCTGACCAACCATTGGTCTCTAATGGTTTTAGTTTGTTGTTTTTCTAGCATTTCTATATATATATTATAGTGACCCAGCATAACATCCATCTACAGCTTCCATTTAAATATGTTTTGTGAACGCCAGCTAAAATCATAGGACATATTTTTCTTGACCATGATTTTAATACACTGCAGGAACTGAAGAAGAACAGCAAAAGTTTCAAGCAATTACTTCAGCTCTTGAGAGTTAGCACTGAGATGACAAGAGATTGACTGCGAAGGTACTGAACTGCGAGATATGTCGTCTAGCCCGCCTAAGGTTCTTGATCGATTAGGCCTCAAGAATCAACCGGAGAATCCTTGATAAAGCCCACCAGAGGCAAACCAGCATTACTAAGTCCACTTGGTCACCATCGAAACATATAAATCACCATTCCCATGGCTCTCCCCTTTGTGGGTTCCTTCTGTGATACAGTGACATCCCCTGATGTATCCAAGCATCACCATAGCTCAAGTTAAGTAATTTGCAATTTGTGAATCAGAGCTTTTGTTCAAGTAAGCTAAGAATGGGAAGATTATTGAAGCTTCAATAGTAATTGATAATCCTTGTTAGGGAAAACCTCTATTCTCAGAAGGGGAAAATGACGGTAATGTAGTGAGACAATTTCAATAAAAAAGTAAAACATTATACTGTATAAGCTTAAAAAGAAATGGGACAAATTTTGATTCTAAAAATTTGATAATAAATGGACAATTATTTAGAATTTATAATAATTACTAATCTTGTTCTGATATAGTATAAGTGAAATCTTAAATATATTCCAAATCCAGTAGATGCTTAAATGTAAAAACAAAAGACAGTATAGCCCATTCTCTCTCTCCTCAAAGACCTCATCATCCAAAGATACGTGAGTCACTCATCTTTTTCTTTCTTTGTGAACCAAGAGATTATATTGTCTATCATGTCTGAAATCGTACCTCTCCAAAATTGACAATATTCAACTGCAAAGGAGAGGAAAAAGCAAGAGCAGAGAATGCAAGTGAGAAATGAAAGCGAGGAGGAATGCAGTAAAACAACATACAAACCGGTTCTGCGAAAGCGATGGCCCATTCCTCCCATCAACCATGGTGAAATAAAAGTATTTAAGTGCTTTTCAGAAACTCCTTCGCATGGTCATAAAAATTGGAGAAATAGAGCGAGGAGAACCATGGCTATGATTATCGGAGTCACAACAAATGCTCACGAAAATTTGCTTTCTTTGTCGTCATTCCCATCATCCTCCTTATGTAACCACACCGGGCAAGGGTGAAACATTTATAAAAAGTTCTGATTTGTGTAGTCTGGATACTATCAAATGGGTTTCCCCTTGTTTTATGAATCGATGTGTATTTATAACATGCTGTTTTCTTTTCTCTCTTCTTTTTTTATTTCACTTTAATTCTTTTCTGAAATTTGAATCTCTAGTATCGGCATAAAAATCTGAAATCTCGTTGGATCTTATCCTGAAATGGGATGTTAAAAGCAGTTGATTTAATTGATTCATCGATCTATTTTTCACATTCGGTCAATAAAAGGGCCCGAAATCTGGGTGCAGTGACTGCCTGCGATTTTTGTTTCGTGTACTTTTTCATGTCTTTTGGAAATAGAATCAATTTTTTTCATATTGTCTTAAAAATGAATCAAAGAATATATATATATATAATAAAGAAAGAGCCCCGTGGGATTTTATGGTGGTTTCTTGCACAAAGTGTTTGGTGACCAAGTGCTGGCCAGAAAAGATGAAGGAAGAAAAAATGCAATCAAGCTCAAGGACATCGTGACGAAGCTAGTAGACATCTTGACGCACACGCCACAACTTGTCGCGGCAAGAAGCGGCTTCCTCTGCACGCCCTCTTTGAAACTGCTGCGACAAGCGGAGTTCCTCTCTTGCTCTCACAGCATGCCATGATGTTTGGCGCTGGGTTAGGGCTTTTGTACACAAACTATATATATTATTGTGTTTTGAGGGTTTTTGGTATGCTGAGATGATAAAATCGTTGCAGCCTTTTCTTCTCTACGTAGTGGTTTTAAAGATTTAGGTTTTCCACGAAAATCTTGAATTATTAAGTCTTTTTTGTTCTTGTTTTATCTTTGTTTTCTAACAAGCTGGTATCAAAAGCAATTACATTTAGTTTTCTTTGTTTTGCCGCAATAGATACATCGAAGTCTGATATTTTTGTTGGATGTGTGACACTAGGTTTATTCTATGGCATGTCGAGATCACGAGTTATTCATATACGGAAATGGTTTTGGAAGAGCGTTGTTCACGAGTTCGACAAGATGTCGATCTTCTGAATGAGAAGATAAACGAAAAAGGATAATAAGAACATGACTTGGATTCACCTCCATCTTATCAAATGACATTTTACAAGATGTCTTTGAGAGAAAAAAACATCGTTGCGTTGATTGTTGGGCTTGATTGTATATAGCGAAAGGTTGTAGCGGAATTGCATCTTGGAAGAGCAACTCTACTCTCCATCATTTACGGCGGAAAGATGGGTTTATGATCACATCATTCACCTTTAAAGAGTGTTGGTTTGGAACCATAGTCGAATACGATGTAAAGATTTAGGGTTGATTTTTTTGTGTTAATTGCCCTTCCTCGTACCACGACTTTAAGAGACACTATTTTTGTAAGTACATTTGATATATACTCAGCACTGGAAGAGGAAGTTTGTGAAGCTGTTAGAAAAGCGATGAAGCGACTTATTAATGGATACGAGTGAAGATTGAAGGTCTTGTTGCAGAGGAAGGTTTCAAGAAAAGTACTGAAATAGTGACTGGAGTGAATCGAGTTCAGAAATTAGAAACGAGTCTTGCAAAGTATTCTGCGAGAAAAAGAACGCGTTATTGATAGTGACCATAATTTGTGAAACGAGTAGAGATTTGTTATGGATCAAAGAAAGCAACGATGAACTCGCGAGTTAGTGTTGTAGAAGGCGTCCTGCGATGTTGAACTCCTGTTGTTTTGATGATGATTCCGACCTTCTAAGGAATGGGTTCTTAATTATGGTTTGCGTTTCATCACGTGATCAGATTAGTTTCAACATATAAAACTATTTGAAAGGTCAGACTTAATGGGTAATGAATTCACCAAGATTGCGGGCATTGGTAAAAGGATTATAAGCGAGATGTTTGATGATCGTTAGGGGATGTAGGAAGCCTGACCTAGATTTGAAGAGGTATCTCATCTCGTTGAGTGCTCTCAATTCAAAAGTTGCAAGTACACTGGTGAAGGTGGAGCATTGAAGGTTAGCAAGGTGCTTCTTGTTGTGCATGATGGACGGAAAAGAAGCTGCGAGCTTATATGTTTTGCAGTCTACTACGATTATAGGTGATGTTGTTGTTGCCTCTAAGTCTGGGTGTGATGTTGACTTTTGGCATAGACCTTGGGAACACTCTGGTGAGAATGGTATATTGAATTGAAGCGAGAAGAGAGGACTTCTTACGATGGTTAGAGTACTAGAAAATTGAAATTATGTGACATTGTGTCTTGAGGAAGCAGATGAAGTCGAGTTCTCTAGGGTATTATGGCGTGGCTGAGGAACTCTTGACTACCACAACGTGATCCCCATGGGACCATCTAGAATGCCTTTTGTGAGAGGTCTTTGAAGAATTATATCGTGACTATTTTTATGATTTTCGGGGAGAGTTTTGGTCCTTCTTCTTGAAGCACAAGATTGATGTTTTTGCAACGTTAAGGAGTGGAAGATTATGATCGAGAAGCAGAGAGTTTGAATGAAAGATTTGGGAGCAGCAAAGAAGATTCTTTGGATGGAGATTCTTAGAGATAGACAAGCGGCCTTTGAGTTGTACCTAAGTCAAAGGGGTACATTAAAGTTCCTTCATAGATTAATAGTAGAATGCCCGAGCTTGTTAGTGCATGTGGCCGGTTCATTCTGAGGCTTTCATGCACTTTATCTCCACAGTCGAAAATGAAGTTAATTACATATCTAGAGTTCCTGCTTCTAAGCGTGGTGGTCTCATGTAGTAAGTATATGGCGGGTTATTAAAGAAAATTGGAAGGCGGTTAAGTGGATATTAGGCTCTTGCGTGCTGGTGTTTTTTGCATTTTAGGAGGAAATGAGAGATGGTGTTATTGGAATACGTTGACTCAGATTTTTCTGAGATCTTGATAAATGAAGATCTCTTAATGGAGTATCATTCTTATTAGAGTTGTTCTATTAAGTTGGAAAGTACCGGACTCTCAGGTTAATGTTGTCTATTTCTGAGTAGAATATATGGCTGTCTGAGGCACATAGGAAGGCCTTTGGTTGAGAGGTTTGCTTGGTGAGATTTGTGATCATTTGTATCACCACAAAGTCTTTTTTTATAGTCAAAGTGACATTTTCTCCACAAAGATAAGATGTTCCATGAGCAAAGACAAAGCACATTGATGTTCAGCATTACTTTTTTCATGAGGCCATCGTCAGGGTGACATTATTGTTACTAAGGTTAGTACTAAGATAATCTTGTTATATAATGACCAATACACTCCAATTACCAAGTTTGAGCATTGCTTGGACTTCAGTTTAGTTTCGCTGAAGCTTAACCCTTATTAGAATTTTAGTTCCCTTTGTGGAATTCACGTCAAGGTGGAGATTTTTAGTGTTGGTTACCCGAATTCTTGAGTCGAAAAGATGAAAGAAGAAAAATAGCCCAAACAGGACTCAAGGTAACAACATTACTTATCGCGACAAGACAATAGATATCTTAGCGCACACCTTCTAACCTGTCGTGACAAGCGCTTACTTGCTGCGACAAGCAAATGCTTCCTCACCTTCCCTCTTTCTAACTTGTCTAGGCAAGCACGAGCGTTATGTTGCTCCTCACATCGCCTTATGTTCAGGGGCTGTATTACCACAAACTATATATATTGTGTTTGGGGGTTTTCGGTATGATGTGAGAAGAAAAGATCATTGTAACCACACTTTTCTTCTTCCTTTCTTTCTCCCTCGTACCATCTTTGATATAGCAGGCTTATACCTCCATTCATGGTTTTTCCCGATCTGGAAGCTTTCCATGTAAATCTGCAGTTGTTTTTTCGTTTCCTTTGCTTATTTCATTTTTATTTCTTAACATACCTACCCTTTTTCACATTAGTACAATATAATCCACTTCGAGGAGGCTAAGAGCTTTCACATTTATGGGATCTCATTTACCGGGAATTTTAAAATCAAGAACTAAAGTTCATCGCACGATGAGGGCTATGCGCGTGTACCAAAACGATGATTTGCCAAGGATCCAAGCAAGGAGTTCGGAAAACCAAAGGTTTTGGGTTTAGGAAGTGTCCACGAGGCTTCCTAGGGTTTCTTCTAAGCTCCAAGAGGTAGATAATTCTTCCTACTTGAGTTTATTTTCATTTTTAAAGCCGGGAAATGGTCGAGAATGTCTCAGTTCCCAATGCAAGCATCCTTCTCCTGTGCGAACTCTAGCTTCACCTAGGAGAGACTACGAAGCTTCCCCAGAAGAAAGGGGTCTCGCCTGCTTAAGGTGTGTTCGCTTAAAGCATGGGCAGTCAACCTAGCGTAGGGAATGTACTAGGCGAACCGAGGGATAGAATTTGTGGAGGCTTCCTCGGTCCGCCTATGCAAAGGTGTGCTACGCCAAAGTAGCCTCGCGACCGTGTGAGGCTCGTGTTTAGCTGCCCGTTCGAGGCTCCGGCCTCGTGCCCAGTTTCAGGATTGTTTCGTGGCTTTCAGCCACACATACGACTTGCTCGAGAGTGTCATTGACTAAGGAGTGATATGTTTGGATGTCAATACGCGCTGCCTCTAACGACAAGTAATGCGAGAGTTTATAGTGTAAGTGGCCAATACATGGCTTGGATTATGTGTCTTTGCTTGAATATTAATGGCATGTCAGATGTCGGACAAGCCGATACATGCGTGACATAATATATCGGCTACGAATGAAATGATGTGGGGCCAAGTCATATACAGCGATTTGCGGATCGTCTACGACACCCGATGACGTGTATTATGTTGTTCTGGCGTAGCATTCATTATACATGTGACACGATATAACACGCAATGGTGCATCAGACATATGCACCGACATCGTGATTAATAGGTGAGTGCATCGCTATATATGTTCTTTATGCTTGATTTATATGTCGCTAACGATCCAAACTATACTTTTCTTAAAAATCATGTCTGCTAGATTTTTTACATAAATTTCATATTGATGAACTCAGGTAATGATGGGTTTTGTGAAATGCTTTTAAACTGGGAACCTTATAAAGGTTTAACGTGAGGTCTTCGAGAGAAGAAATTTTTGAAAATAAAAATATTATTTTCCTTATAATTATGCCACTCACCGGTATTTATTTCTCACGTTTACTGCTTTAAATTTGTTCCCTAGTCCGGCAGTCATAGGCCTACTCGCGCCCAAATTCAACACCGCTTTATCTCGCAACAATCGCAAGATCATCCCACCTATATGTTCTTTGTTTTGTCGATCTATTTAATCTCATTTGTAACTTTAAATTAGCAAATGCCTGCGACGTTTCGATATTCGTGACAACGTTATGGATCCATATCTATATGTGGTGGACTTTATATAAAATTTAGGTATCATGGCTCAGACGCTGTTTTACTTTCTTTTAAAGTGTCCCTTTCAGGCATTCCCTAGAATACAATGGAATTTCCACTAGCTTGACCACCCGAACCCCGAGGGTATCCTGCCTGTCCTCGTCATTCATTCATTGGTATATTATTCTTATTAGCCTGGTTCAATCATTTAAAAATCACAAAATTATTTTTTTTTCTCTCTACCTGATTTTTCTTTTAAACTTAGATTAATTAGGCCATCGAAGATATAAAACTCATCCTGTGGATGACCCAGAAACCATTGTAGCCACAGCTTAGGTTATCATTAGGTGTGGGATTTAGTTTATAATTTCTGTGATCATCACACTAATCACCCACTAGCTAAGGACCAGTCAATCTTACGGTGTAATAATTTGGGAGCTACATTGCACAATTGTAAATGAAGCATGTGGAAATTGATTTTCATTTTTTCATGAAAAGGTAATCCAAAGTAACCTCATCACATCTTTGCCAATTTATAAAATTGCAGTATCTTCACCAAGGCCTTGAGCCTCGATGTTTTTAGACGCTCTAAGACAAGCTTACTGTCACTGCAAATCCATTCCACAATAGATATCCTCAAACTAATAAAGATAAAACATAGAAAAGTTATATTTATCTCAATGTATGTTAGTTGATATGTTGGTGTTTTAGTTTCATCAATTTGTTTTCTGTTTTTAAAATTAGGACTATTACCAAACATAAGAACAACAAAACTAAGACAACATACTAAGTACTTAAAGTCAAATTTATCTAAATTTTTAAAATAAATTACAATTTAGATTGCATTTGGGTTCCTAGATGTTAGAAATTTTAATTTCTAATCGGATTCACATAATTTCAAGATTGATAATTGTTATCTGTCAGACACACTAAGGATGATTATGTAATATCTAAGAGACACCATCTGCAAATCTCCTCCGCGCCGATCTGCTAAAATTTAAGTATTACCAAGTGTTTTTAATATTAGTAACTCTTCATATTAAGAATCGTCTTAATAAAAGACATTTAATATTAGTAATCAAATGTTATTGAGTAATGCTTAATAAAAGACATTTAATATTAGTAACCTGTTATATGAGTAAATGTCTTAATATTTAATATTAAGATTCGCTTCTATATATATATATACGAAGGCATAAAAAAAAAAAAAAAACACATAGTTTTCTAGCGAGCCATTCGTAGTGTGCCGTTAATCAATCGCCCTTATATCATCACAGACGATTTTAAGCGTTACTTGATCCGCATAGAAAAACATATATTATTACTGTGGATATTCACCATCGCGACGGATTCTTCTGCAAGTTTTTTTCATTTTCTCGTAAATATGTCATGATTGTTAAGTTGGTCGATTTAATTGTTCTATTAGGGATCCAAATTGTTAAATCGTTTCCTAAATATTCAACAATTAGAAAATATGAGGGAAAATACAAAAGAAAGAAAATGGAAGAGAAAAAGTAGCTGGAAAAGTATAAAAGATAAAAGATAAACTCAATAGATTATTTTTATTTGTAATTACTTCAAACTCATTATAATTATTTTATAATTGATTGATATAAAGATTAAGAAACTTAAGAATATATTAGATTTTAAATAAATTAAAAATTTTTTTTGTCAAATTCTTTCATAAAATAATCAAACATAAGAAATTAATTTTGTAAGGATTTTTCTGCTTTACTACTTTTTGGGAACCAAACACATGCAATTTCATATTTGGAAATTGTAAAATAAAGTATTGCCATATTTTATTATTTAAAAATACATAGAATTATTATTAACTATTAAATAAAAGATCGCTGCCATTTGTACCTTAGAGTTGAAAGTTCTAAGTAAGTAATGAAAATATATGTTGTTTACTTATTATATTCTAAATATTATGTTATTATCATTTAATACATATTTGAAATTATAGAATTATGGATCAACTCATTATATTATAACTGACCATAATTTTAGAATTTAGACTAGGATACTTAAGTGTTTCTGAGCAATATAGAACACTAAAACAATTCTTGAATATGTAGAACCCATGAGTTAATTAGCCTATGAAGGATTTGGCTCCTCAGACTCCTAGGTAACCGCTAAAGTCGTATTATGGATCCAAAAACCCCCTCTAGGGTCTTGAAAATTAATGTCAAAGTAGCAAATGGATTACTAAAAAAAATCATGTCTGTAATATATGAAAGTGAAAGGCGGGGTATTAATTAAGAACATGGTGATTTAGCAATTGAAACTCATATAAGTTCCATTCTTGGAGAACTCTAGAGGACACTCCTTGGTGTGAACGAGTATAACATGAATTAACTACCAGAACTTAAAGAGGGTGTGGATGACATGACTAACTCCGTCGACCTTAAAGGTCAGAGTGCATTACATGAATTAACGCCTTCTTTCAGGCCTATAAATCGAGGCCTAGCCACCCCCAAAACTTCATCCATATCCCACCGCCACCAGTATTCTACTCGATCGGAGAAACAATGATGGCAACAGCTCGCGACCCCGACCCTTACACTAAGCCGACGGGTTTGGATCTCCCCACAACACCGGACATTCGTAAGCTCCGAGAGTGGGCCGCGGAAGGAGTTGCATCAGATGCACGCCCGGTCGAAATTGAACACTATCGATGAATCTCGGGTTATCCCACTCGCCTCGTATCATGGTAACTCTACCTACTCCATATTCGTGCTCTCAACGACACCCAAATACCGCTCAAATACCAAAGCTGTTGGGGCTAAGCTCGAGTTTATGAATGACCGTATGACGCTTGTGTCCTTCAAAGAACTCTCCCCTGCATCCGCCTCACCCCGAGTCAGATTCACTGCTGAACTATTCCACACCTCGTTTAGCATAAATAAAGTCCTTCTCAAAAAGAGAATGTAGTGAAAATTACTTTCTGTATGGAAGGAGGCTGACGAGGAATGATGTCTTTCATGATGTTTGAACTAGCTTTCTAATACATAAATCGTTATCTATCATTTTGACTAATTATTTTTCAAGTTGTTCTTTATTTATTATTTTTTTATGCATGTTTTAAAACAATATCTTAAAACTATTAAGTAATTAAAAGAGAAAATTTTCCTGCATTCCAAGTCTTAAATAAATTCAAATGCTTCAATGAGCATAAATTAGGGCTAAGGTTGTGGCTTAAGTCATTGTTGAAAAAAGCTTTTTATGTTGTTTGTTCAGAAAAAAAAAAAAAGAAATAAAGCCAAGAAAGCAGAGAAATAATATTGTAAAGATGTATGGAATCAACACAGAACTATTTTTAACCTAGGTAATTCTATTTTTTTCTCCTCTTTCTTTCTTTTTTTTTTTTTTTTTTTTGAAAATTTATCATGGATTAATTTTATTTTATTTTTTAAATATGAAAACAAAAAATTTTACCACATTATTTTAGTTAAAATTCTAATTCCATAGAATACACCAAAACTACATTAACCTAGCCAAATCTCTCTCTCTCTCTGGTGGTGGAAGGCTCACTTGGGTTGTTTGGACATCAAATAATGTTAAACCCTACGTCATTATATATAAGTTAAACAATATAATTTAAGTTAAAACTATACAATTTGTAGATCAAGTCAATACATTTTAATTCCCTTTGAAATAATCAAAATATGATTTATATTGACAATCCTAAATGACTTTTCATCATCCTTATATAATGGCTTGATATTAACTAGGAGTCCTCAAGAAAATTATTATGCAAAATGAGGAAAACTAGTTGGATGCTCGAAGGTCAAATTGGGGATATTAATTCCCTTAAATTATCACGATAAATTGAATTTACAATTTATGCCTGTTTACTTTTCATTAATGTTTCAAAAACAATATCTCAAAACTATTTTTGTAAAAGTAATTAAGAATTGTTTTCAAAAAAAATAATACATTTTTACTACAATATTCCAAGTTGAAAAAAAAGAAAGAAAAGAAAAACATAATTCTTGAAAGTCAATAATTTTTTAATTTTACCACGTTTGGGAAATGAATCCAATGCAGAACTATTGCTCTAGTAGTTGTAGAACTATCATGGAACGATCCAATCCTATCCTATTCTTTAAGTGAAATTGATATTCAACACTCTCTCTATGGTGCAATAATTTGGGGAGCCACTCTAGAATGAATTCATGTGAATAATTTCATTTTGTTCATGAAAAGGTTCTCCAAGGTGACCTCAATGTTACATGTCTCTGCAACTTATGAAATAAAGATGAAAAGTACAAAGAAGGAAATTCACTACAAGAAAAGTAATATATAATGACAATGTTTTTAGTCGGGGCCAGAAAAAAACCCATAACTGTTAAGGCTGGGAGGAGGCTACACATACATACCACTGGCCTAAAGCCGAGGGAAATGAATGGCCGGACAGGTGGCACTGCGTCACGATCATATTCGTCATACAATATACGACCGTGCCAATATTCGTCAATCCAAACCCATACTGTCACAAATTGCCAACATTCTCTAACTCAAACCTAACTCATTTATTATTCGTGTTAGGCAGACCAATACGAATATGATCAATTTAATTTGATTATTTAAAATAATAAGAATTATAATTAAATCATTCATGTTTAATATAAATAACTTATTAAATTTAATATATTTATTAATTTTATTATTTAAAATAATAGGAATTATAATTAATAATTCATATTTAACACAAATAATATATTAAATAGATTAATTAATTAATATTATAATTAAACGGGTCAAATTACATGCGCCAACACGAATATACCCATTTATTAAACGTTGCTAAGGATCAATATAACATGCACTAAAACAATTATACTAAACTCAAAACCCATAAAACCATATCATTCTTACATGCCAAATTTTACCACCGTCTTATCAAAGAGCTCGATACTACATGGTGACTCCATACTGAAAATAGCTTAACGAGACGAGACAACTCGGCGAAATTACCGAACTCCTCGACTCGTCAAAACCTCAATAAAACTGATTTGAGTTAACTCTCGACCAAATGTTAACGAAATGAGTCGAAAGCAACTCAGAATCGACTAAAAAGTTCTCATGCAGAACTCTAAAATATTTTCAGATATAAAATTTTAAAAGTTTTCTTTTAAATTTGATATCTTATTTTAGGGATGTCATAAATAATATATCTCTATTTTTTTATTCTTAAACAATCATACATTTTTATTATTTATTTAGTTATAAATATATTTATTTTAAAATAATTAATTTTCTTTAAAGAAAAGCATGTAGTTATAATACGACATTATTCTATAAATCATATTACCAAGCTAAGATTATAAAAGCCGACATATATATATCCATTAATCGATTCTCCTAAAATCTGACATAATAATTGTGAGCCGCTTAACGAACGGTGACAACTCGCAGCCTACTGAACCGACCGATCAAAACTCGACTCGAAGAAGCCTTCGACCGGACTGAAATTAACTCGAATGTTAACGACTGAAATAAGCCGACTACCGAATGACTGAACTCATTGAACCTCGAACTGACTAAGATCATTAAGACCCCTAATGATGTATCTTTGTTACTATTCTAACTATACATATAACCTAATGGCCGTGAACATTGCCTCTCAAACTCACTCAGGACTATCGAACCCACTCGGAGATGTTTTTTTGTTTATATTTTATGATCTTTGGTTTGCCTCTCTTACTGACTGTGAAATCGTCCAGAGTTGTGGCTGGTTTGAAGGTCCCGCAACTGGGGTTGCCGTCGATGGGATCATCCGGAGTGTGCCAGCTGCGACAGGGTTGGATGGTATCATCGTTCCGGCGTTTCCGATGGCCCATATCGGTACCAATTCTAGTGGGGCTGCTACTGCCACCGCCGTAGCTCCGATCGAGGCGAGGCCTGACGACAATGAAACACCATCGTTTACGTCATAATACTGTTCGTCGGTCGCTTTCTTTCTTTCGAGCATCTCCTTCTGGATTCGGTGGCGTTGAAGTAGGAATCTATAGGTTCCGCCCTGTGACAGCAGGACAGTGCCGGTTCCTGTAGCTGCAATGATAGCCTTGTCTTTCATCTTCCCACCAATTTACATTTCACAATCTTAGCTTCATCCACTTATGGATAGTTGAAGATTCCATTTAACTCATCCCATTCAAAAGAAGATTTGGAAGATGCTGTGGATATTTTGTACTCTTGATGCCTCTTTTCAAAACTGGCTGTGAACCGAATTACGGGACTGTGATCATCACTTCTTAGAAATCAAATCCTTAATCTCCTCCAAGCTCCAATCCATCGCTCAAAGCTATAGGTACTCTCCGATTTCTTAGTTTTTCATTTCCATTTTCCACCCTTGCCCTTTATTTCTCTGCCATTCCTCTATACAATCGTCAGATCTTTAGGGTTTTGCGAAAAATTTCTTTTTAGGGTTTCATTTGTTTAAGCTAGGTAAGAAAAAAATTGTGCTATTTAATGCCAATTCAGAAATTCGTATTTCAGTTAAAATTCAATTCATTTTGTTTGGCGTGATTGAGAGACTGGTTGCAGGGGATTGAATCCTTTTCCACTGTAAGTAAATTTTGTTCCTGTTTCGTATATATTTATCTGTTAAGGTGGTTTGATTGGAAAGATCTGGGATGAATTATGGAAAATTTTGGATCCTTATCAGATCAATTTCAACTAGAGAATCCTGCAGAAATGGATGGGATTTGTTATCTTGATTGATCAGGGATTTGGTCCTGTAGATACTCGTTAACTCGTTCATTGTTTCTCATTCTGTTCATTTATTTTTAAATTTCTTAGCTGGTATACTTCCACTCTATACTCAAGGGCTCTCATAATCCAATTCTAGCTGCAAATCTCGGGCGTAAGCACAGGTGAGACCACCATAAATTTAAAAACGCAAACACCCACTAGAGAAATGTGTGGTTTAAAATTTGAATTATGTATTATGAGACTCCTTAACATCAAGAATGATCTCCTGATTAAATGAGAGTGTTTATTGTCGAAAATTCGAGGTTGGCTTCTCATGTTAAAAGTTGATGCGAGGGAGGAATCTGGAAGCTTTTATCAAGCGGTACTATCAAAACTATGTTAGAGCATTGGATAAGGGAGCAGGCTTACAGGTACCACTCATCTTAATTAATTTTATTTTCAATAGAATTGGATTAAGTAAAGGTCTTTGAGTGTTACCCAATTTTTTAATTATCTAGAAAATTAACTTTGGATTTATGGTTGTCTGCTTCATGGTGCAGAGTAGAGTACCACTGAAGAAGCATATACTCGTCTAGATGTGATTTTGTTAAGCCTAGTGTTTCTATTTCAAAATCATTATCAATTGTATGTTGCTTTAAACCAGCTAGCCCTTTAGGTCTAGGTGGGGGTTGAGCTTCGTCCTTAAGTTGGAGCAATTAAGACAAAATTATTCTCCCTAGAAAGTATGGACCCAGCCTTGCATCAAATAGTGGGAATGAATGAACATGTTGAATTTTGACATGGCAAAGTAGATGTACTAAGAGAAGGGAGTGAAGGCCAGGTTGTCTAAATGCAGTCAGATTCCCCAACATAAGTGGAAAATAATGGTTATCCAACAAATAGGGCAACTGAACCTATACTGAGGTCTAGATCACGGACATGAGACAGGGAACTTGGTGGGGTGGGTGTTTGAGAAGATGAGGAAGGGTGAGGCTGCAGATGTGCTGGATCCAACGGTTGGATCCAGAAAAAAAAGTTCAAAATCATTAGCTTTCTACTGATATGTGGCAGCCCTACCAGGTTTGCCCAATCTTCACAGCCTGCAGTAGAACTAGTTTTCCTTACTAGTTGAGGAAGAGTGCTGAGAATGCACCATGCTACATGGCAGGAGAGCTTCTGCAATCTATTGTTTGTCCTATGGCCTATGGCCTATGGCCTTGTTAAGTCAGTGAAAGGTAAGATGTTTTTAGTGAAGGGAAGAAATATTTTCATATTCTAAACACTCCAACTTTCAAGTTTTGTAGTTGAAGGATTCGAAGAAATTACTCGAAATGCTATGTAAATGATGTAGGCAAAAAACCATTTGCTACTTGCTTTCTTGTAGAATCACTTCAAAATACTGAGAACATTATCAAGGGCTTGTGAAAATGGTGATTCATCAAGGGTTAAATGAGTAGTAATTATGCCCTGAAATTTAATTCCAGATTCACTCATCACCATCTTTTGAATATATGCAATTAATAGTAGTGTTCCATACAGCCAATTCAATTTTATAAGGCAATCATGTTTGAAACTCTAGATATCCCCTCTGAGATGTAGTTTTCTAATTTGAAGGTTTGAGTGGACCAAAACTACATACTTGAAACCCAGTAGAGAATTATTAATGGAAGGCTTTTGAATGGTGTCTTTTGACCAAATTCTGACATGAAAATATACCGATAAACCATACGATATCATTCTATGTTCACTGAATTTGAAAATGTATGCAATTCTTAAGACTTTATGTCTTCTCTAAGGGTAAGGATCAGATTTTCTGTTCATCTCTTCGTCTCAGTGGAGATTTTTAACCAGGAATCTTGAAACCGATCGATTTTCTGGCATTGTCCCTCCTGTGCTTGGGACAATTAATTTGAAAACTTTGTAAGACTACTCATTTAGTCTTCACTTTAATTCTTGACTTCTTGATCTTTGTTTCATTTTAGTGCATATGTAATATTGAAAATATCTAATTTGTTGGTTCATCACTGTGTTGTTGCAGGATCTGTCATCAGTAAGTTTTCTGGAAATTTGCCAACAACTCTTGCTGGGCTGAGAAACTTAACAGATTTGTAAGATTTGTATTATACAAGCAGAAACAAGGAGTTTTATACTATTTCACCTTCCCACAGTACATTGGTTTGAATGATAGTTAAATATCATTTTGTTGCCTGTGCAGTAGGATAAATGATAACAGCCTGAGTGGACCAATACCTGATTTTATATAAAATCACACTATGTTAAAAGAGAATTTTGAAGCACCACTTTACAAGATTTAAAATCCAACATTCAAATTTACTCGTGAGTGCAAAGCTTACATTGAAAATATTGTCTAGAAAGATTTCCTTGTCCGTTTAAGGGGCCTCATTGTTTCGCTCCTTGCATCCTCAGGAGTTTTCATGTCCATTGATGGCTGCAAGCATTTTCAAGAAGCATTAGATATCAGAACTGGTCCATTAATGGTGCACTCACGGGGTTTTCTCTGCTATTCAATATCTGTTTCATTGTGGCTCTGGTTTATCTGGACCGTAAGTTGTTTCTTCTTGTACTAACTTTCTTTCCTTTTTTCTTCCCTCAATGTTTTAGTCATGGAATTATCATCCAACAGTCAGAATAATTTCATTTAAATAAGATTCTGGTTTTGAGAACTTTCTGAAACTAAAATGCAGCTCTGGGGGACTCAAAATGGGTCATTGATGAGGATGATGGAAAAAGGAGTGAGAAGCAGCTTTACTCTAATGATAAACAGCATGATCTGACCAACCCAAGAAGAAATTCGGCATCTAATGCCCCAATGTCTGAAGGTTCAAGATCTGACCAACCATTGGTCTCTTATGGTTTTTGGTCGTTGGTTTGCTTTCTAGCATTTCTATATATTATAGTGACCCAGCATAACATCCATCTACAGCTTCCATTTAAATATGTTTGAGAGCAACCGGCTAAAATCATAGGACATATTTTTCTTGACCATGATTTTAATACACTGCAGGAAATGAAGAAGAACGGCTTCAGCTCTTGAAGGTTGCTTACTAGGAAAGTGATGAAGGAAGAGATCAGCTGCAGAAGGTACTGAACAAGGTCATGTCATCGAGCCCGCCTGAGTTCTTGTTCGATTAGACCTCCAAATCCAACCGGAGAGTCCCTTGATAAAGCCCACCAAGGCAAACTCCAGCATTACTGAATCTAACAGTCTGTCAGAAACATATAATCACCATTCCCATGGCTCTCCCCTGTTGATTCCTTCTGTGATACAGTGACATCCCCTGGTGTATCAAACATCACCATGGCTGATTCAAGTAATTTGCAATTTGTGAATCAGACTTTTGTTCAAGAGTATTCAAGAATGGGGAAGATTGACCAAGCTTCAATAGTAATTGATAATCTTGTTAAGGGAAAACCTGTGTCTCAGAAGGGAAAACTTCTGACGACAGTAATGTAGTGGGACAATGTCAATAATTTAAAAAGAAATGGGACAAATTCGATTCTATTGATGCGCATAGATAAACAATAAAAAGTTATAAAAAATTGATATCAATAGACCAATTGCTTCCAAATTTATATTAATTACTAATCTTGTTCAAAATCATAATTATAAGTGAAATCTTAAATATATTCCAAATCCAGTCGATGCTTAAATGTAAAAACAAAAGACAGTAGAGCCCATTCTCTCTCCTCAGATTTTCAAGGTGCCATCGTCCAAGGAAATGCAGGAATCACTCCTCATCTTTTTCTTCGTTCATGAGCCAAGAGATTATATTGTCTATCATGTTGACTATCATGTCTGAAATCGTACCTCTCCAAAATTGACAATATTCAACTGCAAAGGAGAGGAAAAAGCAAGAGCAGAGAATGCAAGTGAGAAATGAAAGCGCAGAGGAATGCGGTAAAACAACATACAAACCGGTTGCGAAAGCGATGGCCATTCCTCCCATCCCAACCATGGTGAAAATAAAAGCCCAAACTAAGTGCTTTTCAAGAAACTTCTCCCCTTTACGCATGGTCATAAAAAAGTGGAGAAATACGGCGCAAAGGGAAGAGACCATGGCTATGGTATCCGTCACAACAAATGCTCTGAAAGCTGCTTTCTTTGATAAGGCTGTAGCCACATCATCCTCCTTGTAACCACGAGGGCAAGGAGTGAAACCAGCTGCAAAAGGATTCACAGATTGTTATAAGCGCAGATACTATCAAATGGGTTTCCCCTTGTTTTTGTAATTCGGCCGTGTATTTCTCTTTGTACTCTTTGCTTTCTCTCTTCTTTTTTTCTTCCTTAATTCTTTTCTACGGAGTTGAATCTCTAGTATCTGGCATAAAAATCTCTAACCATTGTTGGATCGCATCCTGAAATCGGATGTAAAGAACAATTCAATTTAATTCAATTCATCGATCTATTTGTTCACATTCAGTCAACAAAGGAATGAAAATCTGGTGCAAATGATACAATTTTTGTTTTCGTGTATCTTTTTTTTTTTCCTTAGTGTCTTTTGGAAATAGAATCAATTTTTTCCTTAAGTGTCTTTAGGAAATAGAATCAAAGAATATATATATATATATATATAATAAAATAAAAAGTTGTAGAGACATGGACCTTGTAAGTGTTAGGTGACGAATTCTTAGTAGAAAAGATGAAGGAAGAAAAAATGCAATCCAGAAAAAGGGACTTGTCGCTGACAAGCGATAGACATCTTGCTAAATTTTGACATCGCAACAAGCAAACGCTTCCTCGCTTGCCCTCTTTCTAGCTTGCTAAGGCAAGCATGTTTTGCTGCTCCTCACGCCGCCTTATGTTTGTAGGTTAAGGCTTTTATACATAAACTATATATATTGTGTTTGGGGGTTTTCGGTATGTGAGATGATGGGATCATTGTAACAACACTTTTCTCCTCCTCTTCTCTTCTCCTCTACACGTGGTTTTCCCGATTTAGGTTTTCCACATAAATCTTGGTGTTTCGTCTTTTTTGTTTCTTGTTTTTATATCACGCCTTTATTTTCTAACAAACTAGTATCGAATGATTCACATTTAGTTTGCTTTGTTTTGCCACTAATAATAGATACATGAAGTACGATATTCAATTGTTGGATCCTGACACGAGTTTACTCTATGGCGGTCGAATCTTGAGTTTATTCTTATCTCGGATGGATTTTGGAAGGCGTTGCTGGGATTCACGACAAGATGTCATCTTCCTGGACAATAGAAGATAAACAAAAAAAGGATAATAAAGTTATGACTTGGATTCACCTCCATCTATCAAATGACATTTTGTAAGATGCCTTGAGAGAGAAAAACATCGTTGCGTTGTGGTTGAAGCTAGAGCAATTGTATATGACAAAGAGGTTGCCTAGCAAATTGCATCTTAGACAACGACTCCACTCTCATCGTTTGGCAGAAGGTATATCTGTGATCGATCATATTTCCACCTTTAAGGAAATTGTTGCTGATTTGGAGACCAAGGAGGTCAAATACGATGAAAAGGATTTAGGGTTGATTTTGTTGTGTTAATTGCCTTCCTTGTATACGACTTTTAGAGACTATTTTTTATAGTAGTGATACTCTCACTTTGGAAGAGGTTTATGAAGCTCTGCGTTCGAAAGAAACGATGAAGCAACTTGTTAATGGATATGAGGCCAAGGCGAAGCTAAAAGTCTTGTTCTTGAGGAAGGTCTCGAAAAGGTTCTAGAAATAGTGACATAGGTAGATCGAAGTTCAAAATTAGAAACAAGTCTTGCAAGTATTGTTACGAGAAGAAGGGAGCTCGTTATTATTGATGATTGTTATAAGCTATAGAGCAAAGAATAGGGTGGCTCTGAATCAAGAAAGCAACCCGGTAGACCGGCGAGTCGGTGTTGTAGAAGATGATCCACAGCGATGGTGAACTCCTTATTGTTTATGATGGTGATTCGAAGCCTTGAGAATGGATTAAGAGATTATGGTTTGCACGTTTCATGTGTCCCGATCGAGTTGACTTTCAACATATAAAGCGTAGTAAAGGTGCGGTTGATCGTCTTAAACTCATCTATTTTTAATCCCATTTTACGGCATGTTTTAGCGAGTTTCGGATCTATTTTTATGCGAATTAGGAATATTCACCAACTTTGTGTTTACGGGTTTTGCTTAAAAGGGTAATTCCAGCATAAAGAAGAAAAAAGTAGCGATTCTGACATTCTCAGTCGCGACATAGTTTTGTTTATCGTGACAAAATTTGCGAGACAGTATGTCGCGACAATGATTATATGTCGTATGAAATCTAAGAAATTTGAACTCCCGAGTAGAAAAACAGTCTAATCCACGACATTGCTAAAGAATAATGAAAATAAAATTTGTCGCGACACCCTTAATACATCGCGACAATGATCAGGCAAATGACAAATGGAACTTTGTCTGACAATTATTCCTACGTAGCGAGCATAAAGAAGTGAAGATTAACATATGAACTACATTTGCGTGAGACGGCTACGATCGCGACGGAAAATGGCATGAATATAGCGAGTCGGTTAGAGACGAGTGTTTTTATGATGCGACAGAAGTTTTGACATGCGGCTAGCTACGAGGACGGAGAAGAAAAGTCACGTAAGCTGACCGAAAGAAAATTACATCGCGACAAAATTGTTAAGAAATCAAAAAAATCTCGTCGCAACATAGAAAAATCTATCGCGACAAAGTAGACAAGCTGAGGAGAAAAAGACATCGTGACGATTTACTCCATAGACGAGTGTATGAAGAAATTTGGGTCGCGACAATTTTTGTGTTCTGCGACCGCAGAACATTCTGTCGCCGCAGAGCAAGGCTGTGGATCAAAACTCTGTCCTTGACGAATCCAAAAGAAAAAGCTCGGGGGAGAAGGTCGCGGCGAGAGAAAGAACATAGGATTCACGGCGAGCTGCGACAAAAACCAAAGACTTTGTCGCAACAGAACTTTCTATGTCACGACATAACGACCAATTTGGGTTAGAAATTTGGGGATAGAAATTTGGGGATCCACAACACTATGCGTGTGACATTGGAAAGTCATAAATAGGGCAATCCCTAGGGCACTATCAGGAAACCATGATTCGGGGACTTACGGGTAGTTGAGAACTCTATATATTATTTTCTTTTATTTTTTTCTTTATTTATGTTTTAGTGGATTTAGTTTGAGGCGTAGTTTTTAGTTAGTTTTATTACGATTTTTCGAGTTAGTCTTGAAGCGTAGTGCGGCTTGTTGGAAATTTCTTGTTAAATTTTCTCTTTCATTCATGTTTTGAATAAAATGGAGTTCGAAAATTTTCTGAAGTTCATTTATTTCAATTCTTTTACACTTTCAATGAATTTTCCTGATCAGTTAGTCATTGATATGAGTGAACCAGTTATGAAGGGTTGAGCTCCCTCTGGGAATGGGTCGATGATGATAGTCATTTTTCTGCACAAAGTGGAAGAACACTTTAGTTAGAATTCTTGAATTTATTTTATTGGTATTATTTTTTAACTTAATTGTTCCTGATTATGTTCCATTACTGATCTTGTACCCAAACAAAGTATTGTATTTTGCTCACAATTTCAAGGAGGCACTTTACATGACACGAGAGATGGAGAATCACGAGGTAGAGAAGCGGAGTTCTTTGTGGGTATGAGTAGACTAATACTTTAGGCCAATGAGCTTTTGAAAGATTACTCGGACAGTAACTACTTCGTGGTTTGAGAATAGTTTGATGAAATATCAGTTTAATCACTTAGAGGTTTCTCCTCTCTCTGATGAAAGGATTCTAATCCCGTATTAGCAAAAGATCCTAATCAAGAGATGGAGAATTTCATCGATATTGAAGAATGAGGTGCCATCCCCAGAGGGTGGAAGGCTTGCAATATCACATGCATGGGGCCCGAATTATCCAGTCCTAAGATCTGGGTGTGAAGTACTGAAAAGAAAAAATACTCAAATCTTAGAAAGAGATTATATCTTACAAGTAGCTGATTAAATTTATGTGTCAGAAATGAACATGAATCTCTAATTAGTGAAAGGTATGGTTGAGGAGAAATCCAGACTATACTACGATGCATCTTTGACAAGATTTAGCTTTCCAACTTATAAGTTGAAGCTAGATTCAAAATGATCTGAAATTGAAAATCATTCATTGAGTGCATGTCCTAGTGTTGTCTCACTCGGTGAACTCGACTCCATTCTTATTAATATTTTGGCACACTAGTGAAATTACTTTAGTATTATTTTATTTGTTTTCCAATCATCTTAATATTCGAGTTCAAATAGTAAGGATCTTAAGTAGTTGGGGTAGTTGGTTTTATGATTCATCCTCAATCCTCGTGAGAACGATATCTTGAGTTAATGAAAATCCATTTTTATTACTTATACGATCTGTGCACTTGCAGTGATTAAGACCAATCAAAATCTTTAATGAATCCAGTTTATAAAAAAGGACAAACACATATTTTCATCACATTTTGATCAACAAGTTTTTGGTGTCGTTGCTGGGGATTAGATAGTAGTCCTTGGTAGTACTTCATAAATATATATATATATATATATATATATATATATATATATATATATATATGATCTTGTTTGTCCACTAGTCTATCTATATCACAAATAGGTCTTAACAAGTTTTTGGCGTCGTTGCCGGGGATAGATGATTAATGAATTTAAAAATCAATATTCTAACCAAAATAGGAATTACTAATTTGGACATTTTTATTTATTTTTCTCTTTATTTTATCATAAATTTTAAAAAATCACAAAAACAGTTTTAATGGCAGTAGTTGATTATGCTACTGAAAATTTTCTTTTGAGCTTAAATGGAAATAATTGTTTCCCACATATTTCATTTGATCTTAGTGTGTTTCTATTTCATGAAGACAGTAAATGCATAGAAAACCATAAGCAAATCTATTGCCCTTAGATACAGAAATATGAAGAACCTTTGAAAAATATGAGGAAGATTACAAATGCAAAAACTAGAAGTATGTAAGCGAATCAAAGAGAAGAGACTACAAGCTATTCCGGAAGAAGAAGAAATAGAAAGACCTGAAAGGCAAATGACTATGGAAGATTTTGGAAGTGCTGTTCAGATGAATATTACGTATGGAGCAACTTGCCATATAAGCAAATAATTTTGAGCCCCGAAGCGGCACGATAACCATGAGTACGCTCAGCACGGTTTGCTGGTCATCGCCTTACGAAGATTCCAATGAGCATATGTGAAGATTCTTGAGGATGACCAATACAATCAAGTTAACTGGAGTGAAACCAGAAGTGATCAGGCTGCAGCTCTTTCCCTTCTCATTGAGAGATGTGGCAGCAACTTGGTTCGAGTCACTGCTTGTTAGATCAGTGACAAATTGAGAAGAGTTGGTAGAAGCTTATATGGGCATATTCTTCCCTCCAGCCCTGACGTCTGAAAGAAGAGGAGCAGATATGATAATCAGGAGATGTGTTCCAGAAACATAACAAGGTGGTATTATGGAAAAATGTCATGCATCACCATATGGAGGACACTTTGCAAGAGATAAAAGCAGGCCACACAGAAAATTCTCAATCTGGTTTTATTGGCCTACTCTATTATTCAGCTATTATTTTGAATGGGTAAAACATTATGATACTTAATGGAATGGCGATATAAGCGAGAAGAAATGAAATGCCCTACCGGGAATTTTTGGTGGTGTAGATTTTGTAATAAGGATAGACTTTGTGAGACCTTTTCCATCATCACATTTAAGGAATATATATATTCTGCAAATTGTGGACTATGTATCCAAATGGGTGGAAACACTTGGCTTGTCCACGTAAATGATGTCACATAACAATGGTTGAGTTTATACGAAAAATGTCACAGAGCAGTTGGAGTAGCGCAAACGATCATGAGTGATGTGACGGAATTTACAAACAAATTTTTGCAAAACTCATGAATAGATATGGAATCAAACATATGATGGGATTGCCTTATCACTTTCGGTCGAATGGGCAAAGTGAAATTTCAATAGGGAGATTAAAAATTTTTTGGAGAAAACAATGAATACAAGCAGAAAGGATTGGTACATAAAGTTAGATAGTCATTGTGGACTATCGGCAGCACAAAGCTCCCATTGGGATATCCATTGTGTGTGCATAGGGTGTGTTGGAAAACCTTGTCATCTCCCTTTAGTATTGGAATACAAAGCTATGTGGGCCATAAAGAAATTGAATTGTGATTTTCAAGCTACCAAGGAAAAGAGATTACCCCAAATAAATGAACTGGAAGAGTTGAGAAATGAAGCTTACGACAATGCAGGAATTCTGAAGAAAAGACGAGAGGTGGCGTGATCAGATTACGGAGAGGAGTCGAGGCGGAGGAACAGAGTACTCTTATACAATTCCAGGCTCATTTATTTCGGAGAGTGAAGTCGAGATGGAATTGGTCCTTACAGGTGGTAACAAGTACACCCTTTGGAGCAGTAACACTAAAAGCTTGATCTGGAAGTGAATTTAAAGTAAATGGTCAAAGACTGAAGCATTATCTTAGATAAAGCATAAAGGAAGTTTAGATCCAAATTTTGAAGTGGGAAAAGAGTTTTGTTGGAATGAAGAACGTGCGGCAATGTACAGCTAAAGACATTAAAGCGGCGCGGCTTCTTAGGCGGCCTAAGGCTGAATTTTAAATTTTATGGTTAGTTTAATTTTGTTAATTTGGTACTTGATGTTCTAGTTTTAATTTTGTTAGAAATTTTATTTTGTGATCTTTGCTAAATTTTTCGGGGACATGGAAGATGAACTGGAAATGGATGTTATTAGGAAGCACACTTTCTCCAAAGCCCGAATATAAAACAATGCTCTGAAGGAGTATTTCCATTTCCCTCAATTTGTCTTTAATAATAGTACATAGTTGAAGTTTGGGGAAATGTGAAAATTTTATTGTGCAAATTGCATGTATGCATTGTTAAATACCTTGATGAATGATATTGAATGAAGAATGAGAATTGTTGTTCATACTTGAATTGAAGTTGTGCGCATAAAATGTGTTTTCTGAAAGTATGAATAAGTGGAAAGACTTTGTGCATAATATGTTTAAGGTTGTAGATAGTTGAAAGTATGAAATATGCAAAAAATTAAGTAGAAACTGAGTGCATCGCAACAAAGTTATGTCGTGACAAATTTTTGAACTTTTGTTGCAACATTGGTTCTTTTTGTCGCGACAAAGAAAAATCAAACCTCAACGCAAGTCGTAGGAAATTCTGTCGCGACACAATTTCTTTCTATCGCAACAAAGTTGGTGCTAGCATTTTATTTACAATGAAAGAGTTTGTTGCAACATAATTTCTTTATGTCGTGACGAACAGAAAACATGAGCCTCATAAATCATGTCGCGAAAGATTTCTCTATGTCGTGACGTAAATTAACTGGAACATAGACAAATTCATGTCACGACAAATTCCTGTCGCGACAAATTTTTGCTCTATGTGACAAAAACTTCCTTAATAAAAGTAATTGAAAATTTTTACTGTCGCGACAATGTAAGGCACAACTTTTGGTCAAATTTTGTTGCGACAATTAATGAAAGCATAACAACTCTTGGCCTATAAATAAAAAATGTTTGAAGACTGAAGAGTCACCTACCTCATTAACCTTCAACCTAATCCTTCCCTCACCAAATCTTTCTCACTCCCCTTGAAGCCTAGATCCACACTAAATCTCTCTCTCTCAAAATGTAAAGCCAACGAACACAGTTCAAACCTCAACGAATCATGGAAGAATATGCGATAGTAAGGAAGAAATACATTTCAAACCAGCAGCGAAACAAGGTGAGTGGAAGAAAGGGCTAAAGTCAACAGAGAACCTGAGCAGCCAGTGGAAGAATCTAGAAAGAGGAAGAGATGAGATGAAGAAGCAAACCGAGGAAGGCAGTGGAGAAAAAGTTAGTATTTGGGTCTACGATGCTTAGCTTATATTTCTGGAGAGATAAATTCACGGCCACGGAGACTTCATAGGGAGAGGAAACCCCGACAGTGGATTTCCATTCCAAGATCTAGTGAGAGACGAGGATGGCACCTATTCACGCGAGCCTGAGGCTGGGATTTGTGGACGTGGTGAAAGAGTTTTATGCGAACATGGTGAGCATGAAGGATAAGGCAATGTATGTCAGAGGGAAATGGATATCCTTCGGTAGAGAACAGATTGACTAGACTTACAATATTATTGAGAGGAAGGATGGGTCAAAGTTCAAAAGATTGGTGGAAACACCTAACTTCTAGAAGATTGTAGACTTGTTAACTGATGGCAAGGGAAAATAGAATGCCACGAGGAGAAACCCACATGAGTCCATCGAGGAGCGGCGAACCCGGCCAAAGGTGTAGTTTTATTTCTTATGTTCAGTCATTTTACCTTCAAAGCACCTATGTACAGTCAAGGAGAAGGAAGCAGTCTTGTTGTATGCCATCTGAAAGACTCTGGAAATTTAGTGTCGGTAAAATTATAGAAAACTCAGTGAGTTATTCTGGGGAGGGAGACTCTGAGAGTTGATTCCCTGGGACTATCTCGAGGCTGCGTATTTTAGGTGAGTGTCTGAGGAGAATGGGAGGAAGAAAGCATCTGGGACATCACCGTGGCCTTATAGAAATCACAGGGGCACAAAAATAGAGCGGGAGAGACGGATAAGGCATGAAGAAGAAGAGCAGAGCGGACCTCACAGCTGGCCACGGCATGAGGAGTGAAGCTACAGAAATTTGACATAGGTGAAGTGTGGGCCAATCTTGACATTCTCCCTTGAGGTGAGACAAGTCCACGAGCATCTTGAAGCTCGGAGCCTATAGGTAACAATGTTTACTTGATGCTAGAGTATACAAATGCCATGAGAAAGAATACGAAGAGGCAAGCTAGTGAAAGTCAGTACTGACTCGGGGATGAGTATGGATCTTGAGTTGAAAGGCTGGGGACCAAGGTTGGAAGAAGCCTAAAGAAGAGAGATGAGGAGTGGAAGAGTAGATGGGAGCTAAGAGGGAACAAAGAATTTGAATAAGAGCTGAAAGCAAGAGAAGATGCCTTTCTCTCACTTCTCTCATTTCAGAGAATCAGTGAGCTAATCAAGATCATGAAAAATGGAGGATGCCATGGAAGAACTTGCTACTCAAAAGGCAAATGCTTTCGGGTATACAATACGGAGCATTAGAAGGAAATAAGAACTCTTGATGAGAAAGGGATAAGGAAATAGAGGTGCACCACTAGCTATAGGGAAAATCTTTGAATTTGAAAGCTTTGGACATGATCAACAAAATTTGCTTAAAATGTCTTATGCGTGGAAATTTGGGGAACCACAGACCACATTGAGCAAAGACAAAATGAAATGAGCAAGCGTGCTTTAACCATGGTGTGGTCTTTGCTAAACAAAAGTGGAGAAGGCATCTTTGGTCGAGGTGTGCAAATTAAAGTCTGAGTTTTCACCTTAATTTAGTTACAAGTTAGATCCAGAGTTAACTACCTTCCTCCATGGCGTGAAAGAAAAAGAAAATAGCTCACCACTGCTCTTCCATCTCTCTCCCTCTACATTACCTAATATCCCATCCTTGAAAATTTGATAAAATAGAAATTCTTTGCAAACTTGAGTGATTTCACTTTTATTTTATTATTTCTTGTTTGTTTTTCTTTTAAACTCCTTTGAGTTTAATAATTTGAAATTGTTGACTTGTGGTAAATAGCTTAGTTGAATAATTGAGAAACCAAATTTCCTGGTTGGAATTGCTAAATAAGCTGTGAATTGTTTAGTGAAGTTAAATTGTTGATTGAATTGAGTTGTTGTTGTGTTACATTTTTCTGAACTGAATTGTTGATCTAAATGAACATTATAATCAGAATCAACACACAACATATCCACAAAACCAAACAAATAACTGATAGATGCATTGGGCAGGATGAGATGAATTGAAATGGAATGTTGTGTAAAGATATTAATAAAATGTGTTGAACTTCATGAATAAGGAAGGTTTTAATAAAATTGATGTAATTATGAGACTCTATAATTGTTGTAAAACAGCTTTGGTTATAAAATCGATAAGCTTTGCACATGGTCAACAATAGCTCAATCAAAATTGTGCTAAGAGTTTGGGACATCTTCGGGATCCATCACAAAGAATCTCTCCAATGTTCAGAACTCTGCTGGATTATTAGTCAAGGCGAAATGCTGTGCACACACTACTGTGAAAATGATTTATGCCATCCTCGAAGTTTGAGAGTCTTTCAAAGCCTACCCTTATGATATACACATGCCACACTGAACTCCTTTATTCGTTTTATAGTCAATCCTACCATCAATCAACAAATGAGAAGCCCAATTCTTTCCTTAAACATAATCCTACTGTAAAGAATCCTTATTTGCCCAGATTACAAGACAAAATAAATCAATGACAGAAAAGGACAAGTTTGGGGGAATATTATTTAGAGTTATGGAAAAGGATGAAAAGGGTTGAAAAAGAAAAATTCATTGAGAAAAGAAGAGAATTAAGAAAGAAACTGTGAAAAGGAAAACGTCAAGGAAGAATGAGTTTATCTCAGAGCCTCCCTTAAACAATTAAGTTCTGTGGGTGTTCAACACCTAGTACCCTAATGCCAACTAAGATGGAGTTATCACCCAAAGTTCATTAAGGGAGGTAGAAAGTTTAAAAGACAAACATTGCACACCCAAAAACCTTATCGATGAAAGTGAAAAGCTTCAGACAAGGAAGAGAGCCATACTCCTGATTGGAATTGGGAATGAAAGAGAAATACCAAAGTAGAGAGGCGCAGAAGATGCACAAACCCTTATGTGGGGTGGGTGGTGGTTAGAACCAAATCAAGAGAAACTAAGGATGATGATGAAGGCAAGAGGTAAGTTGTTAGTGAAACTGGTCAAATTGAGCCTGTAAGTGTCCAATTATCTACTTGATTACCTGCCACACATTACAAGCCTAAAAGACCTATTTCGATTCAAGGTATGATATGCCTACATTAGTGAGAGCCATTATGCCTCTACATTATAGATTAATATGACAAACAAGTATATGGGACTTTTGAAACAATGAAAGAGAAGCATGCTAGTTGAGTATTATCCTTAAGATTAACTAATCTTCCAAGGAAAATAAGGAAGACCATGACACACTCACAAATCAATATCAATGATTAAATTGTTTACACCATATGAATTATTTGTTGGTTCAATGAACTTAATTGAAAATATTCCTGATTCTAGACTGGAAACACGTTTAGAAATACCTTACATCCTACTTATGTTTCCCGCCCAATGGAGTTTTTAAACGTAAATATGTCCTTAAAAATAAATAAATTGTTTAGACAAACAAAATTTTCTTTCTTTACTTAGGGACAAGCAAAACTTTAAGTTTGGGGGAATTTGATGAATCTTAAACTCATATATTTTTAATCCATATTTCTTGCATGTTTTTAGCAGTTTCAGATCTATTTTTATACCAAATTATGGAATATTCACCAACTTTGTGTTTTGCAGGTTTTAATTGAAAATGAGATAATTCCAAAGATAAAAAAAAAAAGTGGCAATTGGTAGCATTTCTCTGTCAAGGGAATAGTTTTTGTTTGTCACGCACAAAATTTCAAGCAAACCAGATAACTATGTCACAATCAGCAGCTATATGTCGCAACAAAATCCAGGCTGGACTCAAGGCAGATATAGAATCTTTGTCGCGACAAAGAGTTCTCTATCGCAACATTGCTGAAAAAGGATGAAAAGAAGACTGTCGTGACACCTTTAACTCTATTGCAACAATGATCAAGGCAAATGGCAAAGGAACTTTGTCGAGACAATCCTTTCTCTATCGCAACATAAAAGGATGAAGATTAACAAATAAACTTTGTCGCGACAAAAAGATAGCTCTGTCGCGACAGAAAATGGTATGAATATAACACAAGTCAGCTGAGACAAGTGTTTTTATGTTGCAACAAAGTTTTCAAAGATGCAACCGCCTACAAGGACTGTGAGAAGAAAAGTCTGTCGCGACAAAAAAAAATTATGTCACGAAAGAAATTGTTAAGAAATCAAAGAAATCCCGTCGCGACATAGAAAACCCTGTCGCGACAAAGTAGACAAGATGAAGAGAAAAAGGCTTGTCGTGACAAAGAAAATTATGTCGCGATACTCCATGTACATGTGTATGAAGAGTTCAGGGTGCAACAATTTTTAGCGATAACAAGACTGCTGGATCAAAACCGCTGCGGACATTATCAAAGTCTATTCACAAAATCCAAGAAAAAGCTCAGTATAAAAGGTCACGCATTTAAAATCGCAAGTCGCGATGTGTTTCTACTCAAGACCAAAGACTCTGTCACGATAGAACTTTTGTGTGTCGCGACATAACGACCAATTTAGGCCATACTTGGGAAAATCCACAACACCTGTCATAGCCCAACATTGGAATGTCTATAAATAGACATCTAGGGCACTATGCTATGAATCCTCTCAAACTGTGACTTCTATTGAAGACTCTCTGTATATTATTTTTCTTTTTTTTTCTTTTTTTTTCTTTTTTTTTCTTTTATTTCCATTTTAGTGGATTTAGTTTGAGCATAGTTTTTAGTTAGTTTTATTCTGATTTTTCGAGTTGAGACGAACTATAGTGCAGCTGAAATAAATTTCTGTTAAAATTTCTTCATTCTCGTTTGGAATAAAATGAGTTTGAAAATTTTATGGATTTCATTTATTTCGTTCATTTACACTTCGAATTTTCCCCCGATCAGCTTAGTCACGATATAGAGTTAACTAGCTTATAGTTGGCCGAGCTCCATCCGGGAATGGGTTGATGATAATAGTCATTTTTCTGCACAAAGTAGAAGAACGCCTTAGTTAGAATTCTTGAATTTATTTTATTGGTATTATTTTTTAATTTAATTGTTCCTAGTACTAGTACCGTATACCCAAGTAAAGTATTGTATTTCGCTCTAATTTCCAGGAGGCCCTCTATGTGACACAAAGATGGAGAATCCTGAGGGTAGAGAGCAGTTCTTTGTGGGTATGGTAGACTAATACTTTGAATTCAATGAACTCGAAAGATTACTCATAAATCACTAACTTACTCGTAGCCTGAGAATAGTTTGATACAAAGCATCGCCTTAATCACTCAGAGGTTTCTCCTATCTCTGATGAAAGGATTTTGATCTCGTGTTAGCAAAGATCTAATCAAGGAGATGGAGAATTTCATCAGGATTGAAAGATGAGGTGTCATCCAAATTGGAGGCAAGAATTCTCCAATCCTGAGATCTGGGTGTGAAGTACTGAAAAGAAAAAATACTCAAATCTTAGAAAGAGGATTATATCTTACAAGTAGCTGATTAAATTCATGTATCATAAATGAACATGAATCTCTAATTAGTGAAAGGTATGGTTGAGGGAAAAATCCAAACTATACCACAATGCATCCTTGACAAATTCAACTTTCCAACTTATAGCTGAGCTAAGATTCAAAATAATGCAGAAATTGAAAATCATTCATTGGTCTATGTCCTAGTGTTATCTCACTCAGTGAACTCTCAGCTCCATTCTTATTAATATTTTATGTACACTAGTGAAATTACTTTAGTATTATTTTATTCGTTTTCCAATCATCTTAATATTGGAGTTCAAATAGTAAGGATCTTAAGTAGTTGGGCTAGTTGGTTTTATGATTCATCCTCAATCCTCGTGGGAACGATATCTGGACTTAATTAAAATCCACTTTTATTACTTGTACGATCTGTGCACTTGCAATGATTAAAACTAATCAAAATCTTTTAATGAATCCAGCTACAAAAAGGACAACACATATTTCACTACTATCTCATCAACAAGTTTTTGATGTCGCTGTCGTGATTAGATAATAGTCCTTGGTAGTTCCATAAATTTGTATTTATATATGATCTTCGTTTGTCCACTAGTCTATCTATATCATGTTAAACGGGTCTTAACAAGTTTTGCATCGCTGCCTCGACTAAATAATAGTCCTTTGGTGGTAGAGTCACAACTTTGTTTGAATAGCTTGGTCTATACAAAAAGGCTTTAACAACAGTCTTGATGGGTAATGATTCACCCTGCAAGATTGCAAGCATTAGTAAAGTTATAATCAAGATGTTTGATAGAATTGGGTTAGGGGATGTGAAGCACGGCCTAGATTTGAAGGGAGTCATCTCGATTTAGGTGCTGCTCCGATTCAAAAAGAGTCTGAGTACCTTTGGTGAAGGTAGGTGGAGCATTGAAGGTTAGCAAAGGTGTTCTTTTTGTGATGAAAGGACAGGAAAGAACTGCAAACTTATATGTTTTGCAAGGTACTACAGTTATAGGTGATGTTATTGTTGCCTCTAAGTCTATGACAGATTGTGATTTTACCAGACTGTGGCATATGCGCCTTGGGAATATTGGTGAGAATAGTATGACTGAATTGAGTAGAAAAGGACTTCTTGATGTTTAGAGTATTAGCAAATTGAAGTACATGAGCAGTATGTCTTCGAAAAACAAGATGAGTCAGGATTCTCTAAGAATTCCACAACACCAAGGAACTCTTGACTCGCCTGCTTTGTGATCTATGGGGACCATCTAGAATGCCTTTTGACGGAGGTGCTAATTATATGTTGACTATTTTTTATGATTTTTCCAGGAATGTTTGGTCCTTCTTCTTGAAGCACAAGATTAGGGTTGGTAACGAGCCAAGCTACTCGAACCGGCTAAATGCTTCGTTAGCTGGCAGGCGAGCTTGAAACCTTAATTTGAAGCGATAAATTTGAGCCGAGCGAGCCAGCCGATCCCGAGCTAGACATTAAAAAAAGCGGCGTCGTTTTATTATTTGCCTTAACCCAAAATAAAAAGTTAAAAACCCCTTTCTTGCCAAAACCTAGGGTTAGCGTTAGGGTTTGAATCTCTCAATCTTCTCCAATCGCTCAATTCTACTCTGTTTTCGCGGTATTCATCTCCTTCTTTCTATTTGATAGATTCATTTCCGGCGAAATATGCTGTTAATCAAAGCCTGAAAGTTTCCTCATCGTGACTCTCCTGATCCATGGAATTTCCGATTGTTTTAGATAAAGTCGTTGTTATTGCCTGATTATATCGGATTCTGGGGAAACTAGGAAGGATCGGTTGGTTTTGGTATATGGGAATTGACGGATATGAAATTCGATGGTCATATGTGTTAATCAAGTTGTCTATAGTTTGTTTGGGTGGTCATTTTAAGGTGTCATTTGGAGGCGTGGTGGATTATTCTAGTTGTTGGATTTGAATCAGGATATGTATATTGAAGAATTAAAGGGAGGAGGAGTTGACTGTGGGAAGGAGGAAGAACAGTTATCTAGTAGTGGTGCTTTTCGTGTTGGTTTTGTTGCAGAGGATGCGAGAAGAGCTTTGGTCAGAGTTGGGGCTCGGGCACTGTTCTATCCGACTTTCCTGTATAATGTTCTCAAGAATAAGGTTCAGGCAAAGTTCCGGTGGTGGGATAGGGTTGATGAGGTAGTCTATATTACTTCTGCTACTGTCTTTCTTCTGTTTTCGTTTTGTTTGTTGGATAGTTTATTTGGTTTTTGTTTCTACCAGTCTATGTGGGTTTTTCTTCTTGTAATCAATTATGACCACGTGGATTTTCAATTTGTACACAAAAGGAAAACTTCTTATTTTGAGTGCAGGAAATTTTAGGATTGAGCTGATAGTATTGAAGATTTTAAGCCTAGAAAATAGAGAGAGAAACATTTGTTAAGTGAAATAATGTTGTCTGGGCATAAAATTTTGAAGACCTAATCACTGGTGCAGTTTCTGTATTCGGTCTTTATTGAGTCCCCTTTGTTAGATTTTAAGTGCTAGTGATTATGGTGTCATACACTATGTATGGTTGGATCCACTGATATGAGTTTTTTCTTTAATAATTTTCAAGCAATAACATTTTTAACAGAACTGAACAAAAGAGATTATGTAACATATAAGCATGTCGAGATAAATCGAGATGGCTAAAACAATGCATTTGTTATTTTTTTGATCTGAATACTTATCTGGAAAAACCATTCATCTCTTATTATTCTACATAGAAGGGCAATGGGATTCACAACCCTATTCACAACCTTATTCTTTGATTTCAAGCTTCACACATGGGTTTAGTGCTTGTATGAGTAGAGACTTACTTCTTTTAGTTCTAACACATTGATTTTCAGTTTGTGCAACTGGAGTGCTGTTTCCATTTCCGTCTGATGTTTTGCGCCTAAAGGAGCTTGGGCAGTGGAGTGGTCACACTATTTAGGCCATACGAGACTTTGGTTCCTACATCTCTATATATCATCTTGGTACTCATTTTATTAATCCTAGGTCTTTGCAGCTTGCCTATATTCTTCCCTTTTAAGTGTTCATGCTATTTGGCATTGTTTACACTTGTGTTCGCATGCTATTGACAACGGTGATATTCTTGTCTTTTTAGCATTCATGCAATTTGATCCACGTGCTGGGTGATGTGTTGGTTATATGGAATCAGAGTGCTGTGTTGAATGGTAATAGGAGTTTTCTGGTTTGTTTGATTGAATAGATTCGGTGGTCAATGTTAGTAAGTCCCTAGTAAGAAAATTGTGAACTGTATTGCATTCTCATGTTATTATTGGCACCCAGGCCCAAAGTGCCTGGCTTGGTGGAATTTGGACGACTGCATATGGGAGGTCAAGGTGGGAGTGACTGGTATAGATATATTAGGAGTTGGATTTTGATAATTTTGTATAGGGTTTCCCTCTTCTGTAGCAGTGTTCTCACGTGGTTTGGAAGCCAAAAAACCTGACTAGTGGCACACATTTTTCTATTTTTTTCCATCATTGATAGTGGTTCTTCCCACCCCACCCCAATGGATGTAAGCAAGTCTTGCTGAAATAAATCCACTGTTGCATGGATGGTTGTTTTTATTTTTTAAAACATCCATATCATTATCTTCTTTTTTTGGTCCTTCTATTTAGGCTGAGTTGGGCTTGAGCTGCGAGGAGTTAAGCTGACTCATTCATATGGAAAGCGGGCCTGAGCTCGAGCCAAGCTTTTTTAAATCAGAAGCCAAGCTTGGGCACGAGTTTTAAGCTCGTTCAAAAGCTGAACACTAGACTCGAGCTCCTCATAAATTAACAAGCCTAGCTCGAAATGTTTCAAAGCTCGGCTCGGCTCGGCTCCGGCGCTCGTTGCTAGCCTACCTGAGTTGATGTTTTGCAATGTTAGGGGTGGAAGATTGTAGTCGAGAAGTAGACGAGGGACGGATAAAATGTCTGCACATTGATAATGGTTTGAGTTTTGCTCCGATAAAGTTTAATGCCTTATGCCAAATCAGGAAAGCATTATGTCGAGACCTTCCACCACAGAGTTATTTGGTACTCCACAACAAAATGGAGTTATAGAGCAGATGAACAGCACTATTATGGAGAAGGTTCATTGCATGCTTTCTAATGATAAACTATCGAAGTCATTTTGGGCTGAAGCGGCTTCAACAACTTGTTTTCTCATTAATCGGTCTCCCTTAATTGCCATTGGTAAGAACACACTAGTGAGGTATGATGCAAGGTACTCCACACGGTTACTCACGATTTGAAGATTTTAGTTGTCCAGCTTATGCTCGTGTTGATAATGGAAAGAAGTGAAACCTAATTACATTAAATATGCTCTTGGCTATAAGAATGGTGTTAAAGTCTGAGTTATAGTGTCCTGAGACCCGTAAGATCATTGTTAACAGAAATGTTATTTTTGATGAAACTACTATGTTGTGAGATTTGCCTAATAATGACTCTTATGACACTAGTCAGCAGAAATCAGGAATGCAGGTGGAGCTACAGCAGAAATCAGGAATGCAGGTGGAGCTACAGATTAGAACAAAACATGCATCAAAGTCTACTCCTCGGTCTTTATCATATGAATGAGATGGTGTTGGTTCTTCTCAACCATCACCACCACCATCTACACCACAGTACAATATTGTTATAGACAAAGAAAGAAGACAAGTTATTCCACCAAAGAGGTATGTTGAGGCTGATTTGATTGCCTATGCTCTAAATATAGCAGAGGGCATTGATTCTTGGGAAGAACCCTCTACTTATAAGGAAGCAATGAGTTCTGAGGATTCCAGTAGGTGGATGATTGCTATGCAGGAAGAGATGGAGTCTCTTCATAAGAATGGTACTTGGGACTTGTTAAGAAACTCCCCCGGAAGCGGAGTTCGTTGCAAATGGATCTTCAAAAGAAAGGAAGGAATATCATGAGTTGAAGAAGCTATATATGAAGCAAGGCTAGTTTCTAAGGGTTACAATCAGATTCTAGGTGTTGATTTCACAGATGTGTTCTCTCAGTGTAGCACATATCTGTGAACTTTTTCTTAGTATTGTGGTGATGCATGATTTTGAGCTTGAGGATTTAATGTGAAAACCGCTTTCTTACATGGAGAGCTTGAGGAGGATATCTACATTTAACAACCTGAGGGTTTCATGGTTTTAGGTAAAAAGGACTATGTGTGTTTATTGAAAAAGTCCCTTTATAGCCTGAAACAATCTCCTATGCAATGGTATAAGAGATTTGACTCATTTATGATTTCTCACAACTTTAGAAGATGCACTTATGATAGTTGTGTCTACTTTAGAAGATGAGTCGTTCGTATGATGAGTAGTTCGTATATCTACTCTTATATGCGAATGACATGTTGATTGCAGCCAAGGATAAAGAAGAGATTCAAAGGGTCAAAACCCAACTTAGCAGAGAGTTCGAAATGAAAGATTTGGGAGTAGTAAAGAAGATTCTTGGGATGGAGATTCTTAGAGATAGACAAGCAGGCGAGTTATACCTAAGTCAAAAAGGGTACATTGAGAAAGTTCTTCATAGATTCAACAAGTAGAATGCCAAGCTTGTAAGTACACCATTATCAACTCATTATAGGCTTTCATCCGCTTTATCTCCACAGTCAGAAGATGAAGTTGATTACATTTCTCGAGTTCCATATTCTAGCGTAGTGGGGTCTCTCATGTAGAAGGTATCTGGCAAACCCCGGTAAAGAAAACTGGAAGGCGGTTCAGTGGATATTCAAGTACTTGCGTGGTTCTTTTGATGTTTGTTTGCATTATGGGAGGGTGAGAGATAGTGTTATTAGATGCGTTGACTCAGGTGCGCGGAGATCTTGATAAAGATCTCTTGTGGAGTATCACGTTTACTATTAGAGTTTGTGCTATTAGTTGGAAAGCTATTTTGTAGACTAAAATTGTATTGTCGACTACCAAGGCAGATATATGGCTATTACAGAAGCTTATAAGGAACCTATTTGGTTGAGAGGTTTGCTTAGTGAGATTTGTGATGCTTTTCAGACCACCACAGTCTTTTGTGATAGTCAAAGTGACATTTTTCTCACAAAAGATAAGATGTTCAATGAGAAGACAAAGCACATTGATGTTCGTTACCACTTTCTTGAGGTCGATTTAACAAATTGGTGACATTGTTTGTTACTAAGGTTAATTACTTTCAGAGATAATCTTCTTTGATATGCGGCTTGATACACTTCTAGTTACCAAGTTTGAGCATTGTTTGGACTTGGTTTGTGCTCGTTGTTTAGTTTAACCCTTATTAGGCTTTTAGTTCCCTTTGTGGAATTCATGTCAAGGTGGGGATTGTTAGTGTTTGCTACCCGAATTCTTGAGTTGAAATGATGAAGGAAGAAAAAGGCAGTCTAGAAACAGGGGACTTGTAGCGATAAGGGCACACTTGTCGCGACAAGCACTTGCTTACTACGACAAGCAAATGCTTCCTTACCTTCCCTCTTTCTAGCTTGTCGAGAGCGAAACCTGAGCGGATCTCTTTGCTCCTCACAGCACTTATGTTTATGGGCTAGGGCTTTTATACATAAACTATATATATTGTGTTTGAGGGTTTTTGGTATGTGAGATGATGAGATCAATGTAACCACACTTTTCTTCTTCCCTTCTCTTCTCCTTGTACCATCTTTGATATAGTAGATTTATAGTTCCTCTACCCGTGGTTTTTCCCGATTTGAGTTTTCCATGTAAATCTTGGTGTTTTGTTTTTTTCGTTCTTGTTTTATTTGCCTTTATTTTCTAGCAGACCTATCCCTCTTCACATTAGTATGATATAATCCACTTTGAGTTTAAACCCTCATGGTTTTGTTTTTAGGCTCTACCCAAAAGGCCTCATAGTAATGGAAATATAGTCCATACTAATTAACATAACTCCTCCCCATTAGGAATGGCAATGTAGATGAGTTAAGGACAAGGCACCCCCATCCCAAGCCAAGTCTAAATATGGGGTTGTGCATACCCATCCCAAACTAGGTAGAATGGGATAAGTGTTCTAGTTCTGTATGTATATATATATATATATATATAATATCCCATCCCCGACCTGAATATATGTTTATTCTCCTATCATTGTGTTGAAAAAAATGTTTATTCTCAGTTTGGTTGCTGAGAAGACAAAGGAACATGGAGAAAACTCATCTGGAAGGCCGAAAGAAACTTATCTTACATGATATTTGTGAAATATATCACAAATTCTCCTATCATCGATAGCTCCCTCAAAAAATTAGAAAAATGATTTCAATCATATAATTATCAGAATTAGCATGGTTGAATCCATACATCACAATTAAAGAATCATCATTTTCCCAATACATATTTTCCTCTTTCTCATTTCCTGCTAAGTTCTAGGTAGTGGATGATAGGGGGAAGAAGAGGGAAAATGAAAATGAACTACCTTTTGGCTTGGTGGGTTTGCGATGGAGACATCAATACGACAATGTCATCGTATTTAAGCTGCAAAAGTTCAACTCATTTAAACCAAGCGACAACTGAAAAATGGGTAAAACCTGAGCTGAAACCCTTTGTAAAGATTAAGAAATGTATGAAAAGAAAGTGTGAAAGATATGGGAAGTAAATCGTTTGAAGCAGTTTGATTGATTCAAAAATAGAGATGAATTGAATAATATATAGGTGCGAGTATTTAAAGGATGAGGTTTTGGGGTATTTAAAAGGACTGATGGGAACCCTAGAGAACAGCATGGAGTGTGAAAGAGAATCTGGAGAACATCTCTAAACGTCAAAGGAGCCGCTCCCTCTCGTTGGAAAGAAAACCCTAGAAAACATAAATGAACAAAATATTTATATGTGAAGGGCAATTTAGTAATTCAAATATTAGGGTGGGGCAACGTAAATTATCATAAACTCAAACGTGATACAGGTGTTAGATTTTAATCCCATACTCGTTTAGTATTACCCCATACTTGTTTCAATAGGGTCGAGGAAGGCAAGTTACTCGGGTATGGGAAATTTTCACCATCCGCACCCCCTATCTTTAACCCATGTGGGACTTTGGTCACACCCCTAACAATCCTCACCCCAAACAAAGGACCAATGAGCCTCCCATCAAACAATCATTCATTCTTCTTTTAGCTTCTATTGCTTTCAAGCACATGCCTTACATGCAACAACTCTTATCTAGCACACTGCCTACTAATGTAATACAACCATGGATTCGGAGCTCACCACCATCTTTTGTTTAGCATTTGAGGATTTCACTCCTATGGCTAAGTCTTAACCAAGTTCTAATTAACACTACTTGTAGGAACCTTATGGACCTATAGCTCTCCACACTAGTATGATATATATTGTCTACTTTGGGCCTTAACCCTCATGGTTTTGTTTTTTCAGCTTTGCCCAAAACATCTCATACTAATGGGGATATTGTCCATAATTATTAACTCATAACCCTCCTATATCTAACTCATGTGAGACTTTGGTCCCACCCCTAACAAACATTAATAATAAAATATTTAATTTCCTTCATATTTTCCTTAGATAAACAATGGGAAAAGTCGAAAAGAGAATGCGCAACAATTTAATTTTTTGCTCTATTCATCTTGGCTTAGAACTTTTTATATTTATTAGACTTGTACAACATTGAAGATTTAAGGTTTTTGAAGAGTCAACCAAAACTAGTGTAGGAAAGTATAGAAATTAAGCTTCGTAAAGGTCAATGGTTTAGAACAAATCACATGATGTGAACCAAGATTTAAGCTTTGTTTTAGTTTTGTTTTCATTAGGTTTTAGTTGTTTTCCATTGTTTTGATTTGCAATCTCTCTATTTCACTTATTCCATTGCTAAGGGACTAGCAATAAGCTAGTTGGGGGTGTGATTACTACTCAAAAGTGATATTTTGACCTTAATTCATACACTTTTGGGTCCTTTTGGAATTAGTAATTATGCTTCCTTAGTCACATTGGGAGTTGTTGGCCACGAACTATTGTTACTAATGTTTTCATGCAGTTTGTGCCATTTTGAAGCCTTTTTAGGTGATTTTTCGACTCTTGGGAGGATGGTGATGCAAGGACGGGACCATGATGGATGATCTAAGGTATAGGTAAGTTAGAGATGGGCTTGGGTAGTTTAGGGGTATAGGATGTAAAAGGACTAGTTCCAAAGGTTATAGAGCTTATTTGAGGTTTAGTTATGATGGAATTAAGATTTAGAATGAAGGATTTTAGGTTTGGAAAGTTTTGGGTTTGATTTGATGCAAAAAAAAGCCTTGTTTTGAGCTAGTTTGCGGTTTTCGGGTTTTTCTAAGGTAGGCTAGGGCTATGCATGAATTTGGGGTTTATATAAGGTTAGGGATGATGGTTTTTATGGTTTCTAGGGTGAAACAAAGTATATGGAAAGGTTTTATAATTATGGAATAAGATTTGGAAAGTTTTAAGTGGAGGTTGAAAATTTGGTTATGGAAAGGTGAAAGAGAAGATGATCAAATTAGTAGATGTATAGAAGGATAGGTACTTACTTCACAACTCAAGAAATCTACCAAAAGATAAGAAGCCATGAACTCGCCACTTATCAATGGAATCCACCTAAGAGATTAGAGGACAAGATATATACTTCGTCACTCAAGGAATCCACCTAGGGATAAGAAGTAACGAACTCGCCACTCAAGAGAATCCACCCAAGAGATAAGAGAACAAGAGAGAACTCTTAAAAAGAGAAATTTGAAAATATTATTAAACTTAAATTGATTGTCAAAAGACTACAATAGGGGGCGTATATATAGGTCACATACTTTCTAAATCCAATGAAAAAAACTCCTACTTTGATTTGGAAAACAAAGACTTTCTAATTTAAATAAAGCAACTCCTAAAAAGAAATAACAACTCCTACTTTGACTAGGAAAATAAACTTTCTAAATTAAATAAAGTAACTACTACTTTGACTTAGAGAACAAAGCTTTTGAAAATAAAACAACTCCAAATCAAAATAGTAACAAGACTCAACTACTTGGATTTAGAAACATATTTGGTGTCTCCGAGGTTTCACAGCCTCCTAAATTTGAATTTTCCATAATTAAGATCGAATTCCCAATATATGTTGTAGAAGCTCCTGCATCACATGTAGTGAAGCAATAAGGCATTCTTGGGGTCTAAATATATAACAGCTGGGATCAATTTAGAGGTTAGATAGAAATTAAATGATGAAATCTAAAAGTGATCTGCTAAATAAATCTTTAATCTCATTTTAATTCACTCATCCACCATAAAGTGAGTGAAATTTCTTCTCTCCTCTGAGGTGATAAGTGTAATAAAATGCATTCGTTGTCCTTCTCATTCTTTCATTTGGGCTCATAGATATAAAATCATAAACCCTCAAAACACTCTTAAATCTGAAATGTTACGTTTATAGGAGGGATGTGATAAAAAAATATCGCACATCTTATCACTTCTCTTAGGTTGTAATATTTCCTTTCAATCTTTCAGTAAAATTTCTTTTCTTTTTAATATGTGCATGAGTATTCCTTGTTCAATGACATCTTTGAACCCTAGAATGAGTGAGTAAACTCATCTCTTGGGGATAATGTGGATTTAAGACATGGAGTCAAGGGTGATCAAGGAAGAACTGAGCTTCAAACCAAAGGTATGACTATTATGGTGTAAAATAACTCCCCAATAGGTAGAATTATCAAGCCTAGAAGCACATACTGGACAGTTAGATGGACCTAGGTGTATTTTTTTATGAGTCTCCCCTAGCCACTTAGTTCGATTGGAACTTGGCAGCGCTGCCTAAATAAGCGCATTGGGTTTGGTAGCCACCATACTTCCATTCGATGTAGATGAATAGATGTCTCTTTCCAACTGTCTAAAAGCATTAGGAATGAACCTAGGGTTGGAGGTGCATGGCACAACTAATTACCATACTTAAGAGGATTGGACTCCGAGCCATCCTTGATCGAGGACACTTAGGCAGGGTTGAGGCATTCAACTATATGTTGATTCTTTTATTCCGAGGATCGAGGCACTTACCTATCCATTTAATCACTCGAGACTACATGAGTTAGTGAAGCAAGACTCCTCAAGGCCTTCATCCACTGGTAATTTCATATTTTATTCTCTTTCAATCTAACAAAAATCTTAAAAAAATTTTCTTTTAATTTTCAATAATTCTTGACTAATTTTGGGCACTAGACGAAGAATATTTATCTTGTGGACGACCCTAAAAACCACTATAGCTACAATAGCTTAGGCTATCATAGCTAGGGTAATTAGGATTATTAATTTTTTTCATATCCGAGCACCGAACACCTAACTAGCTAAGGACGAATAAACTCCCCCTACATTGCATGAGAAAGAAGATGTTGACAAATTCAAGAAAAATTAAAACGGAACAGCTTGTGATGATGAGGCAAAGGTAGAAGCTTCCAAGGAATTAGAAAATGAGTCAACAAGACTTGAAGATGAGGGGAGCGAAAGAAGTAGACATAGTGGAAACACTGTAGATAAGCATTATGATGGAGCTATACAAGATACACTCATGAGTCACTTTGATGGTATTCATGATGATGATGCTCCTTACATTGAGGAATCAGTTGTACATATACATCTGCGTGAGTAGAAAAGCTTCTTCCACTTATGACTGATGATGATCCACCCTTAGAGAAGCCGAATGACCCTCCTAAGGTGACTTTGAAGCCTTTGTCGAGTGAGCTAAGATATTCATTCCTTAGAGATGATGAGACATAGCTAGTAGTGATATCTTTCTCTCTATTTGAGCAGCAAGGGGGGGGCGTTACTAGATGTTCTAAGGAAGCATAGAGAGGGTATCGAGTGGAATACTTAGACTAAAGGGATCGACCCTTGATATGCAAACCAAACAATTATTATGAGGGGGGTGATCTAGGTGGTGTTTACCTGATTTACCTAATAGTAAAGGAGCTAGGGGAGGATCATATAAGCTTCAAAGAAAAAGTTAGAGAGAGTTGCCCCCTCGACTTCGATTATGAGGAGCCCACCATTTTTTACCTACCTTGAGTATGAGCGGTTTTGTCACTTAGGGCTTAGCCTCTAGCTACCCCAATTTTTTTATTTATTTCCTTTCTTACCTTTTAGTTTCTATTATTTCCTTTTTCTCTTTGATCGTGGGTTGGTCTTTCCTTTTTGTTTCCCTTTTTTAACAAGACGTAGGTAATTTTGAGAAATATGTCGTGGATACGGTTGAGCTCATATCTTAGATGTCTTGGAGTTTGAGGAGGCGGAGATGGTTCTCAAGTCGGCCTCCAAATCTTTGAGATTGAGGAGGTGGGAGTTAGCGCGACAAGGCTAAGGTTCTCCTGCAGAGCGATGGGAAGGATGTCGTGGATACGCTTTGGCGAACAAGGGGCAAGAACTTTACTTAAGAGCGTGGTATCGTTGAGAATGGAAGCAGACAAGAATTTTGAAGGATGGGGATGGAGAGAGAATGGTAGGAGATACAGCTTGGAGATGAGGAAAAATGTTCATGGGCATTTTCTTCTTTGCTTTCGGTCACGGAATCACGGGCCAGGAAAAAGGAGAGACATAAGGCTATTTCCTTGAAGGCAATGGCCTGATAAACGGATGGACTCTGTTAGAAGAAGCCCTACAAGCTACGGGATATAGGGAGGACAAAGGAGAAAGAAGTAAATTAGAAAAGACATCTTCCTTTGGCAAGGTGGAGAGACAAAAGGGGTCCAGACAATGCATTTATGGAAATAATGAGTCCTGGAAGAAGAAGGCAGGAGACAATCTGGTTGGACATAAGCAAGTGCATTCCAAAAGGGGACCTGGGGTTGCTAAAATACGGTGTAGTGGGAAGCTGGAAGGCGCAACCAGCAACAGTTAAGTCGCTGACTGAGGTGGAAGCTTGGGCCAAAAGGGTTTGGAGGCTGAAGGGGGGCATTGTCATTCACCCTCTAAACCGGAACCTTTTCTTCATGGGTTTTGACTCGTCGGAAGAGGCTATCTAGGTTATGGAGAATGGTAGTAGGATCTTTAGGGGTGGAGTGATGCAGCTGGAATGGTGGACCCCGTCTTCAGGTTGCAAAGGAATAAGAGACCAAGAAATAGAAGCCTGGATAAGAGTGGTGGGTCTCCCCTTGCATTTGTGGACTGGAGAAATTTTGAAAAAAGTGGGGGATAGCTGTGGAGGCTTCGTTGCTCTGGATGAAGAAAGCTTGACTTTAAAGCTTGATCTTCAACTGGAGTGAAATCTTGGTCAAAGCGAGACCGGTAAACGTAAAGCCTAGCAGAGTTAATATGCTCGTGGGGGCTAGAGGATTACGAGACTACAAATATGGTGGGAGGTCAGGCCAATGAGTGGCGGTATTTCCTCGAAGTAGTGATAGAGCCTTTGGAGTCAGGGATCAATGAGGAAGGCGACCGAGGCGCGCGCTGGGAGCGCGTGAGCACGAGGCGATAAAGTGCCTCACTTCTTGGGGTGGCGAGTGAAATTAGGTGTAGGTCTTATCGGGAAGCGCGATGGCAAAGCGGGACGCGTGGTCGGACGCGTGGAGGCGGGATTCAAAGTGGGGGCGAGAAAGAGTTTTGAATTTCAAAATGTCTTGGGGATTAGGGGAGAAAGGGAAGCCCCAATGCCCTTTTAAGGAAAGAGGTGGGCTCGCCTTGAGGTGCGTGAGTCTTGGCGGACCCAAGGGGTTTCCATGGGCCTATGTCCATTAAGCCTCGGGGAGCAAAGCGTCAGGCCCACAAGGAGGAACTCTCAAAATACTCCAAGGGCAGAGTGTAAGGGGAGGATCGAAAAGGCATGGCGAGACCACAGGCTGCCGCGGGTGCCTCGAGAGCGTGAAGTGTGCGTGTTCGAAGAGAGGGAGGCTCCCAAGAGACGGCCCGACACAAGACCAAGGATGCTTGAAGGCAACGAGGCTGACAACATAAAGCGGGCTTTGAGGCGGGGATAGTTGCTCCCTTAAGGATCTGAGAGGAAGCAAAGCGAAGACGGAGATATTCTTGTGCGTCGGAAGGGAATCGTCCGTTAAGCTCAGAATAAAAACCCCTTGTTGTAGACACAGACGATGCCTCTGCAAGGTGGCTTTGTGCATTCATGATGAGCTCACCCAGGCAAATTTCCGACCTTAGGGATCACATCCAGGCGGGGGGGAAGACTAACGACACACTTGAATTTTCGAGAGATGATATCGATTGGGCCCCTAGGTTCAAGGTGAGGGAAGGCGACACCTGTGTTTTGGGAGGGCGTAGAGATCGGGCGATGGGATGGGGAATGCTGATGGGACCCACTCTATCTCCTTGGGCCATGAGCGCCATTATCTTTTTGAGTCCCAAGAGGAGAAGCAATCCGGCTCGGGTCAAATCCTCGGGGCGGTTCGGGGATCGAGTCCTAATGTGGATTTGAGCAGGGAGTTAGGCCAGCCCATTGGTAGGCCTCCGGGTTTAGGCCTGGATTATCGGGCGGCCCTATACCCTGACTCCACCAATCGGCCTCTTATCAACGGGCTGGTCCTTTATGAGCCCACCTGCTTCAAGGCCCAGGATGCGGTTTTGGAAAAGGGGCTGAGACAGGGCCTACTTTCAAGGTCCGTTGAGACCCCAGATAGCTTAGGACCCATGGCCAGCTCTCCAAATGCAGGACAGGAGGGGATCGCCTTACACTATGGGGAAGAAGACGAGCTTAGTGAGGTTGCAGTCCAGGAAGATGGTCACAACCTTGGAAGCAGTCGCAGGAGACAATCCCGTACTTTCGGTCTACCTATTCCCTTCCGTTTTGGCCGTCCCTGCTTTTAGGGGTTTTTCGGACCCGGGGGTTCATTCAGGATAAGGTTACGGGTACACTTGGGGTGGTGGCGGCTAGCAGTAGGGAATGGGGCTTAGAGTGCCGGTGCGACAATTGGCCGTAAAGGGGAGGAGGGTGGCGCGGCAGCCAACGGAAGAGGAGAACAATTCAAATGTCGAGAGCACGGAATTACGGGAGTTGGGAAAGCAGCTGCTTGGCAAAATTTAGCGATTTCCTAGGATTCCCTACTAAGGGGTTTGAAAAGGAGATATTGAATTTATTGAGAAATTTAGTGGCTTCCCAAAAAATGGGCAAGGAAAAAGGAATTCTGACAGTTTCAAAAAGTGAGCGGGAGTTAAGAAGACTGAGGAGCACCATAAACTATAATGGGAATAAGATTAACAAAGGAGGGGAAGGGATAGAACTTATTGTTAAAGTTAAAATGAAGTTTAAATTCTTTCTTGGAACATTAGAATTGTGAATGCCCACGATAAAGAGTAATCAGAACTTTCTCGAGAAGCTACGAGGCGGACCTAGTTTGTTTCTGAGAAACAAGGTCGAGATGACGATCGATTTGGTGCGCGATCCCGAGGGTGGTAGTTGTTTGAACAGACGAGCAGTAGAGGGATCGTGGGGGCATCCTTTTCAACTAGGATAATAGTGCATTATCAGTTTAGTGGATTACGTGGTTGGTTGTTTTTCATTTCGTGCTTCTTTAGAATGCCTGAAGATGGGTTTCAATGGGCTTTCACTGGGGTGTACGGCCCGGTTGAGAATAGATTCAGAGAATCCTTCTGGGAAGAGCTTGGTTCGATCAAGGGCCTTTGGGATGGTCCTTGGTGCGTTGGTGGCGATTTCAATGAGATTCTCTTCCCTAATGAAAGATCTAGAGGTGGCAGGCTCTCCGACTCCATGAGAAGGTTTTCCGACATCCTAGATGATCTGGACTTGAGAGACCTCCCTCTCGGGGGGGCCACTACCGGAGAGGTGGTCTGACGGTGGTTGATGTCTCGTCTTGATATATTTTTAGTCACTGCTGACTGGGAGAGCCACTGCAACAAGGTGACCTAGAGATGTCTCCCCAGGCCAGTTTCAGACCATTTTCCCATTCTGTTGGATAGTGACGGTGTAAGAACGGGGCCATCTCCCTTCCGTTTCGAACTGATGTGGTTAAAGTATGAGGGATTTAAAGACATCCTGAAAGGGTGGTGGCAAAATCTCCATTTCTACTGGTCCTTCAATTTCATCCTCTCCGCTAAATTAAAGGCCTTGAAAGGTATTTTGAAGGCTTGGAACAGAGATGTTTTTGGGAAAGTCGAGACTAATAAGGAGGATGCCTTACGTAGGGTATCCTTTTGGGATGATCGCGAGAAGGAAAGGGGTTTGGTCCTCGAGGAAGCTAAGGAACGTGTCAAAGCCAAAACTGATTTCAAAAGTTAGGCCCTTATGGAAGAGATCTCCTGGTGACAGAAATCGAGAGAGACTTGGTTAAAGGAAGGGGACAAGAATACTAGTTTTTTTCATAGGATGGCTAATGCCCACAGGCGCATAAACTACTTAAATAGCATTTGCATTAACGGTAGAAAGTTAGACAAGGAGGCTGACATCAAGGAAGGGCTGGTAGACGCTTTCCAAAAACTGCTCTCGGCCTCGGGTTGGTGGAGCCCATCCCTTCCTGATTTAGCTCTCAACAGGATTGGGTTGGAGGAGGCGGCTAGCCTGGAGGAAACCTTCTCTAAGAGCAATCCCCGGGCTGACTATTTACGGTCTTAGTGATAAAGGCTCCGGGCCTTGACGGTTCCTTTAGCCTTTTGGTCCTTCAGTTGGGACTTTGTGAAAAATGAGGTTATTGGTTTTTTCAAGGAGTTTCATGAGCATACTAGATTTGTCAAAAACCTAAATGCGACTTTTTTGGTTCTGATCCCCAAGAAACAGACTATGGAAGATTTCAAAGATTTAAGACCAATTAGTCTCGTGGGAGGCCTTTACAAGATTTTGTCCAAAATTTTAGCCAACAGGATCAAGAGGGTCATGGACAAGGTGATTTCTAAGTCCCAAAATGCTTTTGTCGGACGTCGTAATGGACCTTGTTTTGATTACCCAGCGAGTTAGTGGATTCTTCCCTGAGGAGGAAAATTTGCGAATTGGTTTGCAAATTGGATATTGAAAAAGCTTATGATAGTATTAGTTGGGAGTTTTTGCTCCAGGTCTTGGGCAGGATGGGATTCGACAGCCGGTGGTTGAGCTAGATGAAATGGTGCATCTCCCTGGCGTCTTTCTCGGTCTCATCGCGGCTCTCCCTCACTGGTTTCTTTCCCGAGTTCAGGGTGCGAGACGGGGTGATCCTGCACTATCTCTTTGTTATCGGTATGGAAGCTCTCAGTTGTCTGATAAATCGGGCGGTTGATGGTAACTATCTCTCTAGCAGCAGGGTTGCAAACGGGAGAGGGGAGGACCTGTCTATTTCCCATCTTCTCTAAGTCGATGACACGCTGATTAATGCCCAAAAAGTGCAATTTTGAACCCTATATTAGATAGGTTTTGAGTGCTTTTTGTACATTAATCATGTCATTTATACCAATTGAAGTGTTATGATCTCTTAGTAACACTTATGCCATTTAGAGAATTATTTTTGGCTGTTTTGCGGGCTTTCTTTTTCGGAGTTCAATGTCGAGATAGATGGCCAGATCATGAAGTTTGAACTCAAGTCTAAACCGTGATATTGAAGTCAATGAAAACCAGGCAAAATGAAGAAAATGTGATGCGGTGAGGCAAAAGCGATCACGGTGAAGGATCGACAAAGGCACGATTTTAAGCTAAACTGCGAATTTTCGCTAGGATTGCGAATTTCGCAACCTTACTTGAATTGCATAACCTGTGAAAATTTGTAATAGCGAAAACACCAAATTTCGCTAAACCCATCCAATTCCTTCTTGTTCCTTAGCGAAAAACCTGATTAAGCTACTCCACCAGAATTTATTAAGCAGCGAAATTTCGCTAATATGAGGAAATTTTCCATCCTGAGCGAAATTTCATGTTTTCGCTAGACACAGTGATTTAAGCTGATTAGCGAGAATTCCTCGATAAGCGAGAGTGATGCCTCGTCATGCTGTGAGGTAATGCGAGCCGCCTCGAGCTTGGCGTGTGTGGTGTCCAATAACTTAGCGATTTAAGTAGGTTTTTTGAGGTATTTTAAATGCAGCCAGGAGGCTATATAAAGCCCCCTCTTGTTTGTAGAGATGAACAATTGAGAAGGAACAATTTGGGGGAGAGAAGATATTTTGTAAGTTTTCATTTGTAAATAAAGTCTCGTTTTTATTTAGGTTTTGCTTTCCTCTCTTCTCTCTCCTCTTTCTCATACTTTCTTGGGCTGCAAAGCAATACTCTTGAGGATGACAACTCAGAGATGCTTGGCTCAAGCCTCCTTTCGCTGAAGAGGAAGGCTAGCTTGGTGGTGGGGGCATATGCATGTTGTCTCTTGTATTAAAAGCTACGGGTGTGTATTTATGGCCATATTCTCAAAACATAGTTGCATAACATGGGATGTTATTGATTTGGCCAATACTCTCTCCATGCTTTAGAATTGTTGTTCTTTAGATGAATTAACTGGCATCTGAGATAATATTCACAATGTTAGGGTTCTTGAGTGGGGTTAAATAACATTTCTTTATTATTGTTTTGTGATACTCTCCATGCTTTAGGATACGATTACGCAGGTGAGATATCCTTGTTCTTGAATGGTCTTCTACGAGCCTCTAAAATGATAATTGAATGTTAAGTTTTAAGCCCAAAGGGGCCATGCTTGCATGCTACATGTATTGACTCAAATAGGAGATGTTTCATGGGTGAGGTTTGCTAGTTAAATATAGATCCGGTTATGCCATGGACTATATGTTGCATGTCATAGCGAGGATAAAACAGGGACACTTGTTGCCTAACTTGCCAAGTTGGTGGCTAATTCTTGAGTTAACTTTCACACTTTAACTTTCAGTTTTACAATTTTAGTTTCAAACCATTCCCCTTGTTTTGAAACCCCAAATCCAGAGTCGAATAGAAAGCATACCTTCATGCCTTGATGCAAACCATTTTTAGGATGAAAACCCATCGGTGTTCGATACTGAAATAGCATCTTGAGTAGCTTGACTAATGAGTGGTAAGACAGGTGTATATAAATTTTGTTGATTTTAGCTCAGCCTACTGTGGCACGAATCACACGCTCATCTTTTGCGAGGCTGACGTCGATCAGCTCAAGTTTTTAAGCTGGATTCTGATGTGGTTCGGAGCTATGTCGGGTTTGAAAATTAACTTAGTGATGAGAATCAAAGCACAAAGGATCCGTGGTGCAGGAGCTTCTAGAAGATTCATTAGGAATTCAATCTTAATTGTGGAAAACTCATATTCGGGAGACTGTGAAACCTTGGAGACGTCGAATATATTTATGTTTCCAAGTGTTTTGAGTTTTATTACTATTTTGATTTGGAGTTATTTTATTTTAGAAAGATTTATTCTCCAAGTCAAAGTAGAAGTTGCCTTATTTAATTTAGAAAATGTGTTTTACTAGGAAAATAGGAGTTTCTATTTCTTTTTAGAAAAGATTTGCTTTAGATTTGGTGTTGATTTGCTGCTGATTTGGCGATGATTTATTCTAATTTCTTCTTTATTTTGGAGCGATTTGTTCTAATTTGTTGCTATTTTGGAGGCCCAGTTGTTCTGATTCTTTGTATTTGGAGCTTATTTGTTCCTGATTTGCTGCTATTTTGGAGAGCGGATTTGTTCCTGATTTGCTGCTATTTTGGAGCTGATTTGTTCCTGATTTGCTGCTATTTTGGAGAGCTGATTTGTTCCTGATTTGTTGCTGATTTTTATTACCAAGTCTTGTCCTAAAAGTTATTTAGTTTCCTTTTTTTGTTTTTGGCCAAATATTTACTTTCCTTGTGGCCGAATATTTAGTTTATTCTTACGTATTTTGAAACATTTAAGAGGCATTATCCTATGTCTTCAAGTTTTAAGCATTTATAAATTGAGAATTTCAATTTCTCTTTGGTTCTTTAAGAACTCCTTGAACTGCTCGGTTATTAGTGGCATTCGTGAAGACTTATCAATCGGATCTCCATCAGGTGTGTGGCGTCCTCACATATACCAAGGTTCTTGCTTCCATATAAACAACGGGTCAAGGTCATCCATCAGAAACCGACAGAGTAGTTCTTGAGCTAATTCGATCACGGGTCTCCTCACAAGTTGGCCAGGGGTTCGTATCATTTAGTGAGAGCAACGAGGTTCCTATTTTTACGGTTTGCCTATCTTTTGTGTATTATTATTATTTTTCTTTATCCAGAACCATCTTAGTCACCGCTTTCTCCATACCTTCTAAATTCCGTTCAACCTGATTTCATTCCACTGACCTATTATCTACTTCATCCCAAGTCGATTTTCTTCATTCTTGATTGGATATAATTTTTTATTGTTTCTTTTTTTTTTTTAGTGAACCATCCATCCCAAGTTACAAAAAAAAAAAAAAAAAAAAAGATCGAAAAGTAAAAAAAAAAAAAGCTATAAATTTTTTTTTTTTTTAAGTATAATATCATTCAGGTTATTTGGAAATCAAATCCCCACCATAGTATAAAACAAAGAATTCGGTGAAAAAACACGAAATTTTGGTGTCCTTATTTTGTTGCCTTAAGTAAAAGACTTGAATATTTGTTGACGCCACCAACCTGTCCTTTGGTAGGGTTTGATTGATTTTGCGGGGAAAAAAAAATCAGATATGTTTGATTAGTTCCAAAAGAACTAAAAGATAAATTTTGAGGGAAAAAAAGGCAAGATTAGTTAGATTTAGAGAGAGAAAAAAGCCAAATATATTGTGTGAAAACACGAGTGAACCGAGTGAATCATTCTTTGAGTGCAAACACGTGAGGGAGTGATTTGTGAGGTCCTATTTTATTATTTTCTTTTCTAAACCTTGTTTTTATAGCAATATGTCAAACAACAACGCATCCGAAAGTATGACGGGAGGAGTCGATATGAAGTTCATTATGGAGGCCTTAACTAGTGAAGTAAAGAGGATATTTAAGGCTGGGTGGAACAATTAATGAGAGGTGGAGCAAAGCCCCGGTGACCACTAAACCCTCAACAAAGGCGTAGAAGGGAGAGGCTACCAAGAAGAGGGGTGCATGTAGAAGAAGACGAATATGACGGGAATGGTTTTGAGGATGAGAATGATCATGATTCGGCTGTTGGTGATAGGAGGTATGGGGAGACATAGAGAAAATTGAATCGGAAGATAATAATTTGAAACATTAAAATGAAGATTCCATCTTTCTAAGGAAAGAATGACCGAGGCATATCTTGAGTGGGAGGAAGGTGGAGTTGGTTTTGATTGTCACAAATTATTCCAAAAATAGAGGTGAAACTTCTTTGCCATAGGGTTCTCGAGACTATGCAACGAGTTTGGTGGGACCAATTAGTTTTTTAATATGAGACGGAATAGGGACCGCGGTGGAAACATGGGAAGAGATGAAGAGGGTGATGCGAGAGATTTGTTCAACTTACTACTATCGGGTTGTACAAGTTGCAAAACTGGCGAGGCAATCGTAGTATGAGGAGTATTATAAGGAGATGAAGGTTGCAATGACTAGAGCAAATATTGAAAGAAGATCGAAACTACAATGGCGAGGTTTAAATGTGAGTTTATGATGATTCAAAATGTGGTGGAATTGCAACATTACGTAGAGTTGGAGGATATGGTGCATATGGCTATCAAGATCGAGAATCAAGTCAAAAGGAGGGACAGTACCAACACACGTTCTGAACCTAATCCAATTTCATCCACTTGGAAGTCGAATCAATGGAGGAAGGAAGATAAGCCACCCAACGCCAAGCCCAAAATAGAACAAGAACAAGAGGTGACCAAACAAGGAAATCAAGACCATGAATTAGATTGTGACTCTAAGCCATCCTTGGAGGATCTTAGATTATGAAAAATATCTTACTAGAAGAATTGTTGGTTGCAAGGAGGGCTTTAAGTGTGCAAGACAATGAAGAGGACGAGGTGCAACGGGAGAACATTTTTCACACTAGGTGTCATGTCCAAAACAAGGAATTTGAAGATGTCTTTCCCGAGGAAATTCCGAAAGGTTTACCTCATATCCGAGAGATCGAACATCAAATTGATTTTGTCCCTGGTGCTACCATTCTGAATCGACCAGCTTAACAAAGCGTAATCGGAGGAGACAAAGGAATTCCAAAGCAAGTTGGTGAATTGATGGAAAGGGATATGTGAGGGAAGGTGGAGTCCATGCGTCATTCAGTGATTTTAGTTCCCATAAAGGATGGACCGCGGAGGATTTGTATTTATTTTCATGCCATCCACAACATTATGGTTAAGATTCGAGGACGAATCTTTTTGAGGAAAGGGGAATGATGAGAATCAAAGCCTGAAAAGGATCAGTGATGCGGGGAAACTTCTAAGAAGATTCATTGAATTCAATCTTAATTGTGGAAAATTCATATTCGGGAGGCTGTGAAACCTTGGAGACGTCGAATATATTTATGTTTCCAAGTGTTTTGAGTTTTATTACTATTTTATTACTATTTTGATTTGGAGTTGTTTTATTTTAGAAAGATTTATTCTCCAAGTCAAAGTAGAAGTTGCCTTATTTAATTTAGAAAGTGTGTTTTGCTAGGAAAATAGGAGTTTCTATTTCTTTTTAGAAAATATTTGCTTTAGATTTGGTGTTGATTTGCTGCTGATTTGGTGATGATTTGTTCCTAATTTCTTTGCTATTTTGGAAACTGATTTATTCTTTATTTTGGAGGCCCAGTTTGTTCACGATTTCTTTGCTATTTTAGACTTATTTGTTCTGATTTCTTGCTATTTTGGAAAGCGGATTTGTTCTGATTCTTTGCTATTTGGAGCTGATTTGTTCACGATTCTTTGCTATTTTGGAGAGCTGGTTGTTCTGATTTATTTGCGATTTTTATTACCAAGTCTTGTCCTAAAAGTTATTTAGTTTCCTTTTTTTGTTTTTTGGCCAAATATTTACTTTCCTTGTGGCCGAATATTTAGTTTCTATTCTTCATATTTTTTGGGCCTATTTAAAGGCTTGTTATCCCTATATTCTTTAAGTTTTAAGCATTTATAAAATTGAGAGTTTCAATTTCTCTTTGGTTCTTTAAAAAACTCCTTGAACTTATCGGTTATTCTGTGGCGTTCATCAAGACTTATCAATCGGATCTCCATCACCGATTGTGATGTCCTCCTATACCAAGGTTCTTGCTTCCATATAAACAGCGGGTCAAAAGTCATCCATCAATGAGCACTAGAGCGGTTCTTAGAGCTAATTCGATCACGGGTCTCCTCACAAGTTGACGGGATTCGTATCACTTAGTCAAAAGTAAAATTATTCCAATTGGGCCTGTGACTAATCTGGTGGAGTTGGCATTAGAGTTAGGTTGCAAAATTGGTTCCGTTCCTACGTCCTACTTGGGTCTCCCCCTAGGAGCCAAGCACAAGGCTCTTGGGGTCTGGGACTCGATTGAAGAGATCTTAGAAAGGGATGGGCTGCTTGGAGACTCGGTATATTTCTAAGGGCGGCAGGATCACGCTTATTCGTAGTACTCTGTCTAGTCTCACTATATATTACCTTTCTCTTTTCCGTATGCCTCTGAAAGTGGGCGTCGGACTAGAGGGATTCAAGGAGTTCCTCGGGGCACACGGAAGAGAATTCCTTTGGTGAGATGGGCCACGGTGTGCTCGAGGAAAGGCGGCGATATTGGTTTAAAAAGCTGCCAGGTTGAATAAATTTTGCTTTGCAAATAGAGTTGCAGGTTTGCCAACGACAAAAATGCGCTCTGGAGAAAGGCTATTTGCTGTAAATTTGATGAGTCCATTGGGGGCTGGCATACTAATGACCTTAGAGGCGGCTATGGGACTAGCTTATGAAAGGACTCAGAAAAGAATGAGTCCCAGAATGCAGTCTTTGCTCTTGGGGATGGAAGGAGGATCAACATCTGGAGCGATGTTTGATGCGGAGTGGAGGCTTTGTGTAATCGTTTCCCCACTCTTTTTAATTTAGCTACAAACAAAGAGGCCAAGGTTGCGGATATCGGGACGAGGAAAAATTTAGGTGTTGGTCTCCAACTTTCCACAGATCTCTGCTTGGCCAAGGGAGCTTGCGGAAAGAGATGTCGAATTCGCTCATACTCTTCATGATCAAAATTTCCGCCCCACGGGCGAGGACAAGCTTTTGTTGAAGAATGTCAAGGATAAAGGTTTCTCGGTCAAGAGCATGTATAAAGGTTTCGACGTCTCCCCTACCTTTGACTTCCCTCACCGTTTGGTTTGGAATCCAGTTTTCCCCTAAAATTTGGAGTCTTTGCTTGGGAAGCTGCTTGGGGCAAAGTGCTCACTTTGGACCAACCTAAACGTCGTGGTATGACATTCGCAAACAGATGTTTTATGTGCGAAGAGGAAGAGGAGACCATAGACCATCTTCTGATTCATTGCAAAATCGATAAAATGTTGTGGGATCTTATTTTGTCTATTGTCGGGATTAGTTGGGTCTTCCCGCAATCAGTTCTTCCACACATAAGTTGTTGCTGCCTCGTTGTGCACAATTACGGAATCTACAGTGCGCAATAAATGGTGGTGTTTGAGAACAAGATCCCCTCCGCCCAAAAAATTAAAGCTAATTTTGTATCCAATTTGTGGAATTGGGCTAACGTATAGTGTTGATAATACACACATTTTGTTCTAGATTTTGCCCATGGTTGGGAGTAGGTAGTTTTGGTGGGTTACGTTTTCTAATTTGTTTGTGCTTTGGTTCCCCTTTTGTTCACGTCCAGTGTACATTGCCCAGTTTCTTTGTTTTCTATATAAATTTGCTTTTATTGATCAAAAAAAAAAAATTTGAGAGAAGATATTCAAGCTTTTGAAATTTAGTCTAGTGAGCACCCCTTGATGTTCATCTTTTGAGGGTAACACATTAGATCCGGGTTGTTTCTTAAGACTTTGAAACATTGGGGACTGACGTTCCTATGTTTACTTTGGGAGGGTGGGGGATGGACATGTGCTTTATCAGTTCTCTTTCTTTTAGATGGATAAGTATTTTGACCTAAATTTTTTTCAAAATTTGCATGATTGGTCTTGTGTTTTTCTTCCTTTGCATGATTGTGTGTTTGAGTTATTGTTGGTACTTCATTTATCTCACCTTGACCTTTGTAGATTAGTAGCAAAGTTGGGATACTTATGTATTTATTTCATCTTGGATTTAAGGATCTTGTGGTTGTGGGTGGCTTGATTATGAAAGCCCCCATGTTTTTCACTTAGTTATTTCCACTTGGAACTTCTTTATTGAGGCACGACAGGATCCCTTCCATATGTATAGGTACCAACACTGTCTTCTAGGCAAGCCTATCCTTTGTGACCTATATATATGACTCTTATAGTGTTAGGACACCTTCAAAAGAGAGGCCAATGTGCCCCACTTGCTTAGAAAAACATGAAAAACAAAGAAAGATGAGAAAAAAAAAAAAGAATTGTCGATAGGTGAGTTGCACCAGCGGGATCCCCAAGCACGGTCAGGGGCCTTTAAAGGCCAATGCCTTAAGCCAACTGGCTGGGAGTCATTAACTTCACTACTCGTTACATGGGACAAAAAAGTGTGGTTGATTTCACGTGTAGATGACTTAGGACTTAGGTTTTCTATTGGTAGATATTCGGAATGAGAGTCAGAGACTTGATGCCTAATGCCCTTAACCAACTGGTGGGGAGCCATCGATGGATCTCCGCTATATGGACCCTCCTTTAGATACCCTTGGCATTGCACACCTACTGCTTAGCCTTAGTTATTGAATAAAAGGTGTGTCCCAACCTACTTTGGTTCATCATTTATTCCACGAGGTGAGTTGAGTTTAGCTAGGGGGAGACTTTGGTCCTTTGCCTATGTTTGAGAGCTAATTACATTAACACCAAGGTCCACTTGGGAAGACTTAGTGAGGACTTGGGGGCAGACATACCTTATTCAACATTACTTGAGACCTTATCCATTAGAGATAATAAATACAATCCCAATGAAGCTCATAGTTGGATAAACCTTCCTCATTTTTTAGCAGTAACTGTAGCACCTTCACAACTCTATTTTTTTGTTTTTAGTTTGTTTGTGATTTACTTTGGTTCACTTTTATTTACGTTTATTTGGATTTTCTTTAGGTTGTATTGCAGTTCACATCTTTTGCTCCAGTCCTTGTTTTCGCTTATTCCATTGGTAAGGGACTTTAATAGCTGGTTGGGGGTGTGATTACTACTCAAGGATTGTACAATCATTAACTCACTTGTTTTATATCCTTTTAAGTGATAATTAATTAGACTTATTTAACCAACTTTGCAAGCCCATAATCCTTGCTACTAATGTTTTCTTTGTGTTTTGGTGCTTTGCAGGACATTTTTAGGTACTTTTTTAGCTCATTAGAGGCATGAGGATGAGCAATGAGGCTATTCTTGGGACCCTAGGCCATGTTTTGGAGTTTTGGGAACCAATTCACATGATTAGAGGCCTAAAAGCATGATTAAACGAAGTGGGAAGTCAAAAGAAGCATGTTGCTATCAAATCTAGAAAATGCAAAATTTAGAAACCTACCAAAAATGCGCAAAACATGAAGAAAATTTCACACTCACTTAAAGTGAGTGCGAAATCACACAATTTTGTCCCCTCTTCGATATTTTCTTGATTTATTTCCTTTATTGGGCTATTTTAAGACTTGTAAAGGTTATGGAAACATTGTAACATAAAAGCCCTTAAGACATGTTTTAATGCTTGTATAAATAGAGAGGATGGATCAAGGAGAGATGAACATGGTTAGACTTTATCATTAGGTTTTTCAACCTTTTAGTAAAATTTTCTTCTCTTTTCCTTTTAATTGGCTATGTCTAAGTTCTCTTCATTCCATGGAGTTTTGAAACCCTAAAATGAGTGAGTAAACTCATCTCTTGGGAAGAATGTGGATCTAAGGCACTAAGTCAAGGGTGATCAAGGAGGAACATGCTTCATACCAAAGGTAAGTCTCTTCCAATTGTGTAAATGACCATAAGCATGGGTTATAAGTCTACAGAATCAACCCTAGTTGTTGTGATGATTAAGAAGACAATGTTTGGATAAGGTAAAGACAGTGTTTATTATCCAAAGAGATAATGAAGCATCAAGATAAATATGGGACCAAAAGATGTTCAGTTGCAAATAGAAAAACACAAGAAAATATAGAGGGGGAGAGAGAAAGCAAGAGAAGAAAACCTTGAGTTAGTAGCAGGTGTTGCACAGTTTGATTCATGAGTGCAGAATGATGATATCTAGTTGTTGACGATGTGAGGAAGATGAGTAGTGTGTCTAGATGTTGTTAAAGGGGGAGAGCGAAGGGGCTCGTTCACAGGTTTCAACATGAGTGGTGGAGGTGAAGGCGTGAAACAGGGGAGACCTTGTTCATACAAGTCAAGTGTAACTTTGATTTGGTGCGAGTCAGATCTTGCATTTGGGCATAGCCCGGGACCTGGATTGATCGATCCCACGTAAATAATTATCTGCATGCTTTAATTATTTCATGATTGCTTACATTTGATCCACTTGCATATTATTCTTTGGAAAGATAGCCTATGGTTGGTCAAACATGTCAAAACAAATCCTATAACGAGTTAACAAAACATCAGGACATAACTGCCCCACTTCTCTGCTACCTCTAAAAAGCTTCATTTGATTTCCAAAAATTTTTAAAATTTCAGAAATACCTCTAAACTTCTTCTATGGGCTTGTACAAATGGATCTAGGCCCCTTCCTTTTGGACTTTTATTCATGGGCTTGGGCTCAGGCCTAACCCATTACTAGATCAAGCCAAATTTTCAATTTAGGTGCAAACAAAAGTCTTTAGGAGACTTTGGGTAGTTTTCCACACTACTTAGTTCTTATTGCTACTCATCTTCTTAAAAAAACAAAAGAATAAAAATTATGGACTCTAAGGCCTGGCTCAAAGTGGTAAAGGGTTGAGGTGGGAGGTTTCGAGTTAGAGTGGGTAAGGAAAAAAAAGGAAATATAGGGTCCATTTGGGCAAAGTACTAAGAAAAACAAGAAAATAAAGAGAAAAAAAGTTGAAGGAAAAGAAAATTTTGAGAAAAAAGTTTAAACTTAATAAATTAATTTTATACTTATATTTATTCAAACTCATTGTATCTATTTCTCTGGCTATACTCTGAACTAAGAATTTAAAATATGAAATTTTGATGAATTTTGATTAATTTGATTTTCTTTATATTTTGCATCAAGCAGCATGAAAATCATTTTTTATTATTTTTATTTTCTTTCCCTAGTACTTTTCAGATTTCAAACAAAGCCAAAAAATCTTTAACTATCAAAAAATAAAAATAAAATAAAATTTATGCTATAAAAAAATATATATATCTATTATAAGGGGATACGATCTCAAAATGACATTATTGAAGTAATGTGAGACTTTACCTTGCTCCCGGAAATGTCCTCCTTAGCCGTAGAAATTATGTCGCGAGCTGTCAAGAATTCGTTGTTATCTGCTGATAAATACACTCCCGCTGCATTAAGAACCAAAAATCTGAGATTTGGTGATAAGAGAGTAGGTGGAGAGGTGTGTTTCCTTGAGCATCTTTCTCATTTATAAGTTCTCGGCTTCTTAACCAGGAAATATCAAAGTAATTACTAGACTTATAATCATGGTCTCCTTTTTTCATCATGGAAAAGTGAAAAACATTATAATTGATCATTATCGACTGCTCCCTGCTCAATCTGGAAAAGATGATAAGAGCTCCTCTATTATGTCTGTATGATGGTGGAAAGATGCAATATGAAGGGCAGTCTTGTTCCCATCTTTTATCCCAAGGTAGGCTACACTCTTTTCTGATTTCTCCAGCAGTTGTATCACAATTGTGAGATCACAATTTCTCTCTGCAGCGCAATGAAGTGGAGACCACCCTTTCTCATCCACTTCTTTAGTCAAAGCTGGATTCCATTCTAATATCTCCTTGATCATTTCGATGAATAGATAGAATCATAAAAGCAAAATGAAGAAAATAGATAAGTTTACATCATCGAGCCAATTTCCCTCATTTTAAGCATGTGACACGTGTTAAAAACAAACACATAAGAATAAGCAATAAGAAATAAAAAGCGAAAAAACAAGGAACCCACTATTAGAAAATCTGAAAAATTAATTCTTGTTTGTGCCAACTGATGATTCAAGAGAGCTATTGTATTAGCAGGTGGGAACATTGTCATAAGTGTATGATAAACTCTTTTATGATGCATTGTCTGAGAGTTAATTTATTATCTGCAGTAAGAAGATAAGAAGGGTGTAAACACACACATGGAGGGCGGGGTTTGGTTACGCGGTTCGACAATTGCCTACGTTCGCAAGGCTAAGCCCAAATGTAAGGTGTTTCACCATATATCAATTAGGTTACACGGACTTAAGTGAGATAAGGCTCCGCCTTTCTCACAGTCGTCTTCTCCTAACTATCCCACAAAAATACATTGAAATAAGCTCCCCTTATTTCCCGCACGCATCTAGGTTCATTAGCACGCAATTACTCCAATCCAAGTAGAGTAAGCGTACTCCTCACCATCAAGGTTTCCTGTAGTACCTACAATTGCTCTTTACGCAAACCAGCTCTTCAGGCTCTCCTTTGCTGTATGTCGGTAGTATCCAAAGGTCTCTTATTTGCTTTTTTAAGCACAAAGATGAATCTTTATTTAGACGAATCCACATTTTCCCAAAATCGTTTAATATGCTTACCATCGCGTTTGTTATCCTTCCTTATCCATGGAGCAAAATATTTTCTTTTCCAATTAGGCTTTTACAGATGAGATCTCCTACTGTTGAGATTTTTGTTGATTCGAATTTAGACAATATTCCTTTTTCACTTCCTTGCTCAATACACTAAGGATAAAACTGGATTTTCTAAATATCTTGCTTGATTGGTGGAGAATCTTTCCAATGCAGTTAGGGCCTAACTAATTAAGGTAAGGTTCACCTTTCCTTGTGCTCTCTCAACAGGTGGGACATAATCAACTCTGGTAGGATGTGTTACACGATTTTCTGCAACATATATTGCGTCAACAGTTGAAGCACTTCATGAATTTTATTTTTGATAAGGCTTCTACCAAGGATGATACTCCAACAATCTCCTCCTTTGGCATGCTTTGGCAAAAATAAAATTAAGAGTATGTGGCGATAAGAGAGGTAATCATGCTAGTAAACCAAAACATAACCATAAAGAAAACAATCATCCACTCCACTGGACAGAGTTGTAACAGCTAGACGGAGCACGTGCAATTGACCATATCGAAAATGTGCTAGTAAACAAATATCAAGACAGATAGTAGAGTACCACAGTCAAGTCAAATACGAAAAAAAACTAAAGTGTGCCATACCATATCAGAGAAACCAAAACTGTACGTTCGCTAGTTCTCCCCCTTTGCCAAAGAAGGCCAAATGAGGGAAGCCTATAGCTCGAAATCTGACAAGTCCAAAGGTTCAGTTTTTCCACTTGCCGCAGACTGAGATGAATCAGCCTGGATTGGAGGAACAGTAGAAGCGTCGACTGGGGCATTAAAATGAAGCGTGGCAAGGGCAACAGAGACAAAAGCTTGGCGATCCTGGTTAGAGATATGCAAGTAGGGAGCCATGGTAGCCATGGTCCTACAATAGTCGAAGCTCAGCCTGCAGATGAGCTCCAAGGCCGCTATTCATAGGGAAAGGGGAAGTCAAGCCAGGTGCAGCAGCAGGAGGCACTGGTGTTGGAGTAGAAATTGAGGCATCAATGGAGGCAGAAGCATCACCACAGTTCCTTGAAAGGGCATCAGTCCTGTGTAGACCTCGGAACAGCTTGGGATTCAGTCTAATCTCAGTCGGGGGACCACTGAACACATCGGTGTAGAGGAGCAGTGAGGCACGTTAACCCTTGAGAATCCCGAAGATAAAGGACAAATAGCCAATGCCAACTTTCAAGGCCAAAGATTCGACGTGTCTGAGAATATTATCAAACACCGGTCGCCCATGAGTGCCAGGAAGCCAGTTTTATATGCCAATCTTATGAAGGATGGCGTATTTCATGGTCAGAACTGAAGATTGAACATTGCCCTTAGCTGGCCAGTAAAATAGGGTGCCTTCGGGGATGACTGAAACAACCTCTTGAATCAGGGGCTGGATGATGGGTTCAACAGGGTCGGGACAACCAAGGTACAAAGTGATAATGCTTGGCAAGAAGGCAAACCTGTGACCCCGAACATACATCGTCTAAAAGTCATAGGAAGTGGGGTAGCCCATCCCCTAAGTCAAATTGGAGTAGAATTCGAGCACCACGGTCTTCAAACAAGGCAACACCTTAGTCATTATGTCAAGCAAATCTAAGGCTCCCAACAATTCAATGGCCCCTATGAGTTAAAAATCCCGGTGATTTGATGGTGCGTTCAGGGATGAATGATCGCTAGACCATAGGATCCCATAAAGAAGAGTGAAAAGCATAGACGAATCGGTTTGATGACTGAGAGCTGTTGAGCCATTTGTAGAGGCAGGATACTGGCACCGACTGGAAGGTGCACACCTGGGTCGCGATGTCGCCGAACGAATGGGCTGTGAAACAGAAGAAGCAGTCTGAGGAGACTTCAGTACAAGCCGTGAAGGTGTCGACAGCTAGGGGTTTTGGCTCCAGGAGTGGTCAAATGAGCCATAAGAGAAAACTTGGCCTTAAAACTGTGGAGGAGGAGAATGAGGAATGATAGAGGAATTTCGACCCAGCCGAGCCACAAAGATACAGTTGGCAAGTCGACCGTTGAGCTCGGCAATAGCGAGGTTGCACAACAGCGAATGGAAAGTAACATCATCATCGGCGGCGATCAATCGATGTCCCGGGACATAGATCGATGAGGGCGGGAAAGAAGGATGTGCAGAGATCAAAGCTCGATGGAATTGACCGGGAAAGGGACGGAGAGAAGAATGGAATAGCCTCACGAGAGATGGTCCCCTTTTCTTTTTCCGACCTGGTTGTGCCCTCAAATCTAGCCCAAATTCCTACCGGGGCATCGAAAAACACCAAGGCGGTTGACGGCATGGAGGCGAGGGGGACAACAATGAGGGGCTCTTCAATTAGGGGTTCAACAAGGATGGGGTTGTCGTGAGAGGCCCCTTGAGTAGATATAGAGAAGTGACGAGATGAATTTCTTTGACCCATGTAGAGCCGCATGGTTGACGTCACGAAGACTTCCAAAGTGGGCCACGACCCGGAGAGATCAAACTATGAGACTTTCCAAACGAGAAATTCTATTTACACCCCAAGAATTTCTCTATACACCCCATTAGAGAGATGGGGTGTAAAAATGAGGTGTGTGTGATATAGGGTGTATAGAGAAATTCTTGGGGTGTAAATAGAATTTCTCTTTCCAAACACGGGCGAGGAAGGTTGCTGTACTGAAAAGGAATTTGAATTGAGATTAAATGCCAACTGTCGTCAAAGATTATGGAAGACATAATATGTCACCTTCTCCTCTGTTTTCGAGAGAAACTATTGTCTGCGAGACTACAATGATCATTGTAGAGACAAAAACTCCTTTGTTGATTTTTTTTTTTTTTTTTTTTTTTGGCCTTGCCCCTGTGTGTGTGCAGTACATGCCTTGAAGTCAATCTTCTACATTCGGGATACGACCCGATAGAGAAGTGCGAAGAGTTTCAAACCACGAGGCATCTAGACCCTTGGAGAAGATATCAGCGAGTCAGTGCTCCGTGGGAACATGTTTGAGCTCAATTACTTTATCTTCGATAGAATTGCGGATAAAGTGGCGTCGAATATCGATGTGCTTGGTGTGTGAGTGTTAAATAGAATTCTTGGAGATGTTGATGGCGCCGAGGTTGTCACAATACAGTGTCATACTAGATGATACAGCATCATCCTATGCGGCACCATAATCTTATAGCATACTTTTCATCTAGATAAGTTGTGAACAGCTGCTACCGGCAGCAATATATTCTGCCTCTACCGTAGCGAGAGATCTGCTTTTTTGCTTTTTTCTAAACCAAAGACCAAGTTGTTTACAAGAAAAAAAACACCCACCCAAGGTACTTTTTCGATCATCAGAGTTGCTAGCCCACTCGGCATCACAGTACCTTATCAAGGTAGTAGTAGAGTCATGAAATTACCCGCAGTCAAATTACGTAGTTCACTAACATACTTGATAATTTTCTTGAAGGCTGTCAAATGACTCTTCTTAAAGAATGGAGCGATGCTCGAGTACAGATTCCAAAATTGTAGCAGCATAAGTCGGTCTGCTGGCGAGATTGCCAATCATGCTTCTATATAGTGTTTGATCAAAAGCGTTCTTATCGTTTTGTCTCGAGAGATTTTTCGTAGCAGGTGAATAGATTGTTCGTCGATGAGTAGCAGTTTCTAAACCAAACTTCTTTACTAGGTTCTTTGCATATTTGGATTATGAAGCAGAAGGTTTCCATTACTGTTTGCTTAACGCATGCCCGAAAAATGAGTTAGTTCGCCTACTCGGCTCATTTCAAATTTCGAGCTCATGTGCTCCATGAAGTGCTCCACTATCTTATGCGACGTTGCACCAAACACTATGTTGTCAACATAAATTTGAGCCACAATGACGTCATTATTGCTTCAATTTATGAAGAGGGTAATATTAGCTCCCCCTTGAGAATATCACTTCTTGACAAGATTGTCAAACAGTCTTTCATACCAGGCTTTAGGGGCTTGTTTAAGCCTATAAAGTGTCTTCTTCAGCTTGTACACATACGTAGGGTGAGTGGGATCTTCAAAACCTTTTGGTTGTGCTACAAACACCTCATTGAAGAACCCATTTAAGAAGGTACTCTTGACATCCATCTGATAAGGTTTGAAACGTAGAGTGCAAGTAAATGCCATTAGAAGGTGGGTTGATTCTAGGCGAGCTACATAGGCAAATGTCTCATCGAGGTCGATTCCCTCCACCTAAGTGTATCCTTAGGCAACTAATCAGGCCTTGTTTCTAGTGATATTCCTGTTTTCTTCCGATTTATTCTTGAAGATCCATTTAGTTCCTATAATGTTGACACCATGAGGCTGAAGTACCAGGTCCCATACTTCATTTCTTGTGAATTGACTAAGCTCTTCTTGCATTGCAATCAACCGATATTCGTCTTTTAGGGCTTCCTTAACGTTTTTGGGTTAATAGAGGAGGTGTAACATGTTACACTCATCATTTCTCTATAATTTACTTTAGGCTTGCCTCTCGTTTGAACTCCTACCTCTGGATCTTCAACTACGTCTATTGTGGAATGGTCTTTCTGAACTTGCCTAGATGCTTCTCAATTGGACCCTGCAGTGCTTGTTGTAGGGTCTTTGGACTGAGAGGATGTTTCAACAGAGGGTGAGGCATCTTCTATGTTAACACTGGATCTATTCCCAGGTGTTGTGTCATTTTCTGAGGCATCATCTCCTGGTGCACACGAGTCCCTTTAGTCTAAGCTTTCATTTAACCTTAGACACATGGGTTCCTAATCATCAGCGACAACATTGGCTAA